>JAULBZ010000299.1:14883-34227 GCA_032360805.1 Neoturris breviconis
ACAACGGATGAATTTACCCTATAAAGACATATTTTACAAGATTTTTAAGTCTTGGAAATCATCGATGTGAGAGTATGCAAATTAGATTCATAATATTCGACTTGTGGATCTTAGAAGGTCTAGAAATGAGGTTGGCATCGTATATGAGCACACGCTGCTATAACAATCTTCTAATATGAAACCATTGTTTGCTATGGCGAAGCTTCGTTTCTTGGAGCTCCTCCACTAGACGAATTCGTTCTCGCAAATTCTAAACAAAGTCATCTGACAGGTGACTTCGCTTTCAACCAATGTAATGGCTTCAGTTAGAACTCGTGCAAAAAAAATTCGCCTAGTGGTAACCCGCCTTTAATGCTTATGTGTGGAGGAGAGTACCGATTCAACAAGCTTGCGAGTATGATTGGTTTCTTTGTACCAATCACTTGCAAGTTCGTTGACATTGCAGTAGATTTTTGTTGAAAACAATTTGCATCGCTAACAACAGGAGTAAAGGTAGCCCGGTTTACATTACCCAATAAATAAGGTTTACCATGGAATGTCTTGAAAATTTCATAAAAAGCCATCCACCTACTTATAAATAGAGAATAAACAACCTTTTCAACAGGAAGGTTGGGGACGAGATTGCTTAGGTTTTGCACAATTAAATGCGATCTTGTTGAAAAGATCTTTATGCGTACTGGATATGAGAATTTCTTTTTTCTAAGAGGATAGAGGTTTCTGCGAAGAAAAAGTGTGAATATTGCCATATAAGGTAACACAGAGTCCCTATATGGAGACATGCGTATCACACGCTGTGAAGAATCTGTTGGTGATTATTTGCTTTAAGGTTGATTTCAATTAGGCGGAAAATTCGATTTCCCATCTAAAAATTCCGTACGATTTTCCGTCTAAAAATTTCGTGTGATTTTCCGTCTAATGGAAATCAAACTTTACGCAACATTTGGTGGAATGCAACCATTAAACTCGATAACCCAATTATTCATTTGGTATCAGTCTACTGGTCGCTGAGCGTTTGTATTAGCCTACATATTGCGGATCAAGATATAATCGATCAACGCAAGCTAAAAAGTGCTACTTACAAATCGAGACGAGTTATTATTCCTCGTGGTTTTTGCATTTCCGAATGCTTCAAGAAGTGGATTTGCTTCTACGACTTGTTCATCCAAATTCTGAATTATCTCACCTTCCTATTAGCAAATTTAGGTGTGTATGTATAATCGAAAAAAACTATGCTTATTTATTGATATGAATGTGAAGTGCAGTGCTGTGCATGATATGAAGTGATACGGTACAACCTTGGATCCAGGCTCTTACAGGCCTGAAAGCAAGAATGATGCACACGCTTTCAAATGTTGTGCATCTGTTAAACTTACGAATCGAGAAGAATTGTTGTTTCTTGTAGTCTTTGCATTACCAAAGGCTTCTAGCAAAGGATTAGCTGCAACGACTTGTTCATCCAGATCACCTTTAATCATTGAACCACCACTTGCTGGTTGTTCAACTTCGCCCTATTTGTTTATGTATGAAGTAATTGGAATGTGTGCATAAGATGATGTATATGTAAGTAATGAAGTGATGTGTATTTATGATGTGGGTGAAAGGTGTATGAGTAAATAGAGAAATAAGATAATTTATTAGTAATATTCTCACATGGATCAATCCCAGTGAGCGCAAAAAGTTGTTCAAAGTCCGCAGTATAGACGCTAGAACAACGTTGTACCAGCACTGTGTACATTGTACTGTGGACTTTGAACAAGTGTTTGTCCACTGGGATGAATAATGTTGTGGTCACAAAGTGGACGAACTATAAATGATGTTTCAAGTTCGTTTGTCCATATTGTGTCCACTCAGCAGGCAAAAACTTGTTCAAAGTCAGAAAAATAACGTTCAGTGAACGTTGTTCTAACGTTATTTTTCTGATTTTGAACAGGTTTTTGCCGGCTGGGCATGTAGTACCAAACAACGCCAAAGAAAACCTTAGTATGTAAGACGTTACTATATTGCTATCGATATCGTTAGTTACTACCTGGTCTGTATATAACTGCCAGAAACACCTGTGGTGGAGTGTTTTTGAGTAACTGTACTAAAACATTCCTCCACAGGTGATTTTCAGCAGTTATCAGGCTTGACTACTTCTTAATAAAGTCAACAACAGTAGAAATAGATCAGAAATTTAAGTACTATAGCTGTAATAGAGAACAGAAATTTTTAGGCAAACAATCTTTTTTCAGCGATAAAATTATTTCGTAACAAGCGTATAACTAAATAGACGAAACAGACGAAACAGACTAAACTAAAACATACCTTAGGTTTCTTTTCAACACCAGCAACTTTTGCGATATATTGGATAACTTTTTTCGTGTTTTCTGTTTTACCGGCTCCTGATTCACCACTAGGAAACGTAGAAATAAGTAAATAAGCCAATTACTTTCCCTGATGTCATTGCAAATATATTACGATAGAGGTCTGGGTCAAAAAAAGAAAAATCCTGGTGAGACTCTCCCTTTGGTATGATAGAATTCCTTCAACAATTATTAAGAGCAATTTTTTTTGAATTACTTCAAAATGTGAAATGTTTTGAGATGCTTCACATGAAAGGATTGTTGATCAATGAGAATAAAACCTCGTAATGAGATGTGCGTTTGGATACAAGAACAAATGGTGCAAAAACAAAACGTGCAGTGTGCGAACCAGTCAACCTTTTCAGGTGTCATTACTTACGTAATTAACATAGACTGGTTTTCATGCTCAGTTAACATATCTTGATAAGCGGTGTCAACAATAGCAAATATGTGAGGTGGCATTTCTGGTCTTCGTTTTCCACGGTACATTTTGATTACCTCATCGTTATAAATAGGAAGACGGCGGTAGGGGTTAATAGCAACACAAAACAAGCCTGAGTAGGTCTGGAAATAAAATGTATATATGTATATGAATAATTAGTATGTGTAGTGCGCTCATTTTTAACCTCAAAGAGCAACTCAAAAAGAGTATTAGCTCTGAGAAAAGGTTAAAAGCAGTGGTTATAATTAGAGCGAATGATCACTACGAAGGAAGAATTTCTGAGTGCATAGCTTCAAAACCAGAAGTTATATTCAGCAATCGTTCCTCCGCAGTGATTATTTACTCTTATTTCGACCACTGGAAAGCAATTTTGCGATTGTGTTTTGAATCCTGCAAGTTAAGGTTGGTCTCCACGCAGTAGTGTAAACCAACCGTTACCAATATATATATAAATATATATACAGGACGTTTATATTCAGAACGCTTTTGTAACTAAGTTAAGATTTGAAGAAGTAAGTAAGTGGAAACCAGGTACGTACTAATTGAAATCATATCTCAGTTTTCAGCAGTTCATTACGTGCACGTTACTCACGTAATCAACATAGACTGGTTTTCATGCTCGATTAACATGTCTTGGTAAGCAGTGTCAACAATAGCGAAGACATGAGGTGGCATTTCTGGTCTTCGTTTTCCACGGTACATTGCGACAACTTTATCGGTATAAATAGGAAGACGTTGATAGGGATTTACAGCGATACAAAACAGACCAGAATAAGTCTACAGTAAGCAAGTAAGTTTTAAACATTTTTGAAAGGACTCTTATTATTGTAGAAGGTCAATTCTAGTTTTCACTCTTCTCAACGGTAGTGTATTGTGAGATTACTTTTTATTTTAATACTTTTAGTTTAAAATACTGTTAAATGCAAGAAATAGCTCCTTTTAGTTCATAAAAAATCCTATAAAAAGTGTAGGGAAGATTTATTAGTGGGGGGCGCAAGCACAAAAAAAGAACAATGATCACAAAGCACACGCAAACGAGATTTATTCCAACCTCGTTACCAGGGCTTCTTCTCTCCTGACGTACGTACGAGGTTGGATTTATTTATGATTCTGCGAATCAAATGACATGTTTTGTTCCTACAATGGTTAATTGATATTTTAAAATTGGTAACACGATATATCCTAATGGGAAAAAAGTAATTTACCGTCCGCAGTAGAGACGCTAGAACAACATCTTCAACGTATTGAACGTTGTTCTAGCGTCTTTACTGCGGACTTTGAACAAGTTTTTTTGCTCGCTGGCAAAAATGTCTGGAATTTATTTTAAACCTCTTAAAATGAAAGTAATTAAAAATATTAATTATGATAAATTGCAAGGTTCCCAGTGGGCTAGAACTTGATCAAAGTGATCAATTATCTTTTAATTAAGTCGTAATTGTTTACATGAACCTCTGTGGTCCGTAAGTAATCATTATTAACAATAACTAATAATACATCGTATTTGATTAGAATGTACGCAAATTCGAACTTGAAACCTACGCAAAATAACAATCTTGAAAGTCGTCGCGAAAAATTTCAGAAAATATCGAACATCAGAAGTGTTTACAATTTAATTAGTAACATTATAATATCGCACGAAATAAAAGAACATGTTACCATGGCGATGATATATGATATATATTTCTGAGCTGCAATGAAGTAAAGCTTGCTCAGAACTTTAGTAAAATTTGAAAACAAAACTTTACTCTTAAGATAAAAGTAAAAAGCTTGACAGTCCTAAATAAGTGATCACGAAACAATAAAAGCACTCACATAGAATGGCCACACGAAACAATAAAAGCACTCACATAGATCAATCCAGAAGTATATCTTGCTTTCAAATTGTACAATACACTGGCTTCATTAAGGTAGGTAAGTGAGGCCATGTCAGAACATTTTTCATACTTTGGTGGATTCATTTGATCACACTGTTCTTTCTTCACCTCCATTGTCTAGAAACAGGAAAACATGAAATAATGAGAAGATCGAGGCTAAACAAACAGCTGACATCCACCTGAGTATAGATATCGCAAAACTTAGAAGAAAGAAGTAATACCAAAATCTTTGAAACAAATTTGAAAATATCTTTTACGTAGTTTTTTATGGTACCACTGGGTATATGAACACCCTCAAAACTTCGTTGCAGAAAACAACTTTTTTGCTAGGTTTGACGAATCTAAAGGCGGGTTCCTGCTAAGTGGATTCTTCCGCTCGAATTCTAAATGAAGCGACGTCACCAATTCAATCCGTCACCAATCCAACGTCGTCACCAGACGACGTTGAAAGCGACGTCACCAATTCATTTATAATTCGAGCGAACGAATTTGCCTAGTGGAAACCCGCCTTCAAGTTGAAGAATTTCAGAAAACTGCCCAGAAAGTCGTTAAGGGACCGTCTCAAAAATAAAACCTACCGAAGAGAATACTGAGTCAATGATCTTGCAATAGATTAGTTTCTTCGTACCAATCCATTGCAAGCTCATTGACCTAACACACTTCTGCACAGATTCGTTTTTGTTGACTTTTTTCAATTTTAGTTGATTTAACCCCCGACAGAAAAAGTTAGTCTTACCTTTCCTTTCTCTGTTTCAACAGACACCATATCACCAGCGGCGCTCTTAACCATAGCAGCTGCGTACCCATCTTCATTATCAACAGGTACCCAAACCCATTTCTTTGCATCAAAGGTTTTAGCTTGTTCCTTCATAGCTTGCGCCGGATCTATCCGAAGATACTGCATCGGATCCACGTCAGACATGATTGCTGTTGGTTGTTAGTTACCAAATGTTGAGATCGGATAAACAGAATTCGCCTTCTTGCAAATTGTCCAAACTTTGTTCTTGTAGAGCAAAGCGTACTGACAGCTAGTTAAAGTGACAATACTCAAAGACAACTCCCGTTTGAGTTAAATGGTGTTTTATATTAGGTCTTTGTTATGCATATATAGTACACAATAGAATTATTAGAAGCTTAAAAGATTTTTAAGCCAATCAGATTTAAGTATATACTATTTATTCATACGTTTTTATATATTGCTAATTAATATTATACATCTCCATAAACATGTTTTGCTGTTTATCGTAATTTCAAAGCTTTTCGTGAAATTTTTTAAACTTTATAAAAATGTGTTTCATTTTAATGGTGCAAACTGACCTTGATATTTTGTAATAAGTAATCGAAATGACAAATAGACAACATATTGCAAGTAACAACAATTTAAATTGGGATATCAAGTTAATATATTTAATGTTTTATGCCTCGATTACCTTGTTAAAAGTTAATTACAATACATAATCGTCCTGTGTCTTTAACTGATTTGTGATAAAGACATAGCGGTCTATTTATTTTACAAAAGGAGGCGTTGTCACATTTGCTCCTTATAAATACGTATCCCTATATCATGTCATGTAAACAACACATCAAATTTAAGTCCTTACAATATCTATACTTGCCTCAATATTCACTTTTTGTGAAAATTTACAGGAAATTGTGTAAAAATCGATGGTTTTATCAAACATCTGTTGATAAAAATGGCAATGTTTTTTTTAATGGTACAGGATTTTAATTATAGATGTCAATGATAGGAGATGATCCGATGGATTATGTCCTTCATTGGCTTTTATTAATAGATAACTCAACGGGCTAGTTCAAAGTCCGCAGTAAAGACGCTAGAACAACAATTACAACGTTGTTTGAGCGTCTTTACTGCTGACTTTGAACAAGTCACTGAGTAATTATAAAGATCTTATCCATATTATTTAATTTAGTTCTAAGACCTTATTTTCTCTTGACGCTTTGAAAGTTTAGAAAAAAGTCTGGAGACAAAGTTACATTTTTATCATACTTCGAGCAACCCTTTAACCCTGCAAGTACTCGACGTCTAATCAACGTCGAAAAGATGTCGAAAAGACGTCTAGACGTCAAAACAACGACTTTTCGATCTCTGTCAGCCACATAGGGGTCACATTTAGCATTGACATCCCTGTCAGCAACATGGAGGTTACGTTTAGCTTTGACATCTCTGTCAGCAACATGGGGGTCACGTTTATTATTGACATCTCTGTCAGCAACATGGCATCTCTGTCTTTCCCCTGCTTCATGAAGCTTTGTAATCCCAGGCCCATCATTGACACTTTGTATGAATGCCTTTTGTAATGAATACCTAATGTAGGGTAAACTTAAAACGTATACGCGGAGAAGAGTGTCAATGATACTCCAACAATGAAATGAAGAAAAAAACAATTAATCAATGCAGGCTTTGTTGGCAAAACACACTTCTTCGCTGAAGTTCTTATTACAACCCTTGAAAATTTTCTTGTTTTTAAACATATAATTTGTTAGCTCTGATAGCAAGGATTGTACAATTAATATACGATAGAAGTGAAAAAACCTGTTCAAATTCAGCAAAATAACGTTAGAACGACGTCCACTGAACGTTGCTCTAACGTTATTTTTCTGACTTTGAACAGGTTTTTGCGCTGTGTTGTTTTTGTCGGTATTTGTTTGATGTCTGTAATCTTCTTATGGTGTCAAGTTATGTGATGATCAAAGATAAGTGTTTACAATCATTCCCGGTGGCATTGTTCGCTGAAAAACCGGAATCGGCTAACGCACTCCGTTGAAATCACTGTTCTAGCGTCTTTACTGCGAATTTTGAACAAGGTTTTGTCCACCAGGCTTGTGTAGTTATTGTCACATGATACTGCGCATAATTTAACCAGTGACACATACGGATCGTATCCTTCAGAGTCTAAAAACATCAGAAACTGTCGGTATGAGCAATTCTTTTGTCAAGAAATGGCAAATAGTGTTGTCAAACAAGATAGTTGCCAAACAGTAAACATAGAAAACACATTCTTAAGAATATATATTCAATCAATCATATCTTCGTCAACATCCATCTTGTTCAAAGTCTGCAATAAAGATGCTAGAGCAACGTTTTCAACATTATCCTAGCGTCTTTACTGCTGACTTTGAACAAGTTTTTGTCCACTGGAATTATATGGAATAAGTTGTAGGAATTGTCATATGTTTACTTTACCAGGCTAATCTTGAAAGTAATTATGTTTACTTTACCAGGCTATTCTGGAAAGTAATTATGTTTACTTTACCAGGCTATTCTTGAAAGTGATTATGTGGCTAAACAAACGCAACATTTCATGTAGCACTCGATGCAACATTGTTGCATAAAAATGTTCCAATGTTAACATTGGTGTATGATGATATATGTTGATACAACATGTTGCATATACATACAAAATTTTGCTACACGCCACGTAACAAATACAACACCCACATGCTGAAAAGATTTATCCATCCATTCAGTTGAGCAAGTCTTATTGGGATTCAAACAGTTTTAGATGTTCTGAGTGGAAACCATTTTAGTTTTAGACGTTCTTTTCGTACAGTTTCTAAATGGAAACCATTTTAGTTTTAGAGTCCTTTTCGTACACAGCTTCTGAGTGGAAGCCATTTTAATTTTAGATGTCCTTTTTGTGCACAGTTTCTGAGTGGAAGCCATTTTAGTTTTAGATGTCCTTTTTGTGCACAGTTTCTGAGTGGAAGCCATTTTAGTTTTAGATGTCCTTTTCGCACAGTTTTAAACACTGTTAGTGGTTCATGATACTACTCAGTAGATTCAAAGGCCCCAGTAAAGACGATAAGACACAAGCTCGTCCCCAGCACCTTTTGACTTTTTTTTATTTTTCTCGGACCTTATAGAAAAGACGATCCTCTCGAGAAAAATAAAAAAAAAGTTAAAACGGCGCTGGGGATGAGCTTGGCTAAGACAATGACTTTGAACAAGTTTTTGTCCATTGTGTAAATTCTGATTATGTAATTTGATGGAAATATGCAAGGAGACTTTTTCACGAATACATGTGATGAAAATCAGCTGCTCAAAGTAGAAACTTGTTACAAACTTTATTGTGCAGTCACTCTTTTTTATGTATTTGTGAATATATCTATTACTATTGGTTAGAATTTTTAGTGTATTTATCAACTTCCGATATAGTTGACTCAGCATTTTCTTCTGAAATGTTACATGAAGGTCCTCTATAAGAAAAACTGTAAGTAAGAGTCTATAAGGTCTATATACCCTGCTGCAAGCCACACTTACCTAGCCGGCAAAAACCTTTTCAAAGTCAGCATAATAACGTTAGAACAAAGAACAGGTTTTGGCCTGCTGGGTATGCAAGTCACACTCAAATAATTAATATTTTTAAGGATTATTTTATGAATATCAACTAAAGCATCATATGTGCCATATTTTACCTTATATGGTAAAACATATTATAATATATTATCCGACATTGAAATCTATATAAAGAATGGATTACGTATAAAGGCTGGTTTACATTGTGCTTGATTTGTGAAATATAGTAGGGTGTTGCATATAGATTGATTTCCATTAGGTGGAAAATTGCGCGCGTTAGCCAAAATAAGACATTCTCCATTGGTAGAAATTAACATCACACATTGTCAATTTCTATCAAGTGAATATTTGCACAGCGCATTGTGATAAATGAAGTAAAGAACATGCTTTTTTTACAAAATGTTAACTTCGATAAATCTGATATTTCTGATGGTGTAAGTGTAGCCTTAAATTTCAATTAACATTCCAGTGTTACTGACGCCTGCAATTTTCAATGTTTTCGACGTCATCTTAGTATTTTGATTTAAAGGTACATAATCACCTTTTTTGGTCAAATTTTCAATAGCTATGTCAAATGGATAAGTGACACGCACTAAACATACTCAGAAAATTTGAGAGTCTAAAAATCTCAAGAAGAGGCAAAATAAGCAATTCTTTTCTCTGAAAACCGAAAATGTTTGGCCCATAGAAAATACATAATTTCCTACGACTTTAATCAATAGTATCTCCACTAATATTCATTCTTATGGAGTCAAATCTTCAGAATATGTTAGTAACAATATGTTAGTCCATGTGTGTAGATGAGGTAGGGTTATTGTTTCGGAGCGTGGATTGTCAATATAGCAGTTTATTTTCATCACTTATCAAAACCGAAATTTTAACAATCTGTCCGACACTCAACGTCGAAAAGACGTCTAGACGTCAGAACAACGTCTTTTCGTCTTTTGATTACACGTCGAGTGCCTGCGGGGATATGATCACAAGCTTCTAACAGCGCTTTTACATTTTTACTTTACCTTTCTCAGACTTTAGAAGGTATTAAAAAAAAATTGAAAAGTGAAAATACGTCGGGGCGATCTTGTTTTGTTCCGTGACGTTATGTTCGTCATCAATTTATATATTTCTAATATTTTCGACATCACCTATCCATCAATATTTTCCCGATTTTCCTCACGTCCAGTTGTACAGTCTTCCAAAGTTCGAAATGTGATCATGAAATGTGATTCATTGTCATCGTCAACATAATATACATAATGTAATACCTTGGAAATATTTTGGCTCTATTTCTATCCTGGAAGACCGGCGGCGCATTTTACGAAACCTCAGGCTACCTCAGTTGCCATGGCAAGAAGCCCTGGGAACGAGGTTGATCAGTTCACAAAGATAGATCTTATACATCTATTGTAACAGACTATACAACATGACGTAAGAATCTTTGTAAGATATTTGACGTCATTGGGATACAACGAGTTGTCGAATGTTGTATTGTTTTACTTTTTTTTATTTATTTTCTAATTAATAAACACAAAATTACAAAAAACTAAAAATGGACAACTACAAAACACTTGATACCCTACGGTATAAAATCCCACCTGTGGGGTACTGCACATCAAATACAAAATAAAAGTAATCTGATCACAGACACAAAATCCTCTTATTTTAGAAATCTTGGTGATAGACTAAACGACCCTTTAAGTGGTACAAAAACATATTGGTCTATCTTAAAACGCTTTATGAACAAGGTAAAAATACCTAGAATCTCTCCTCTTCTTGTGAACGGTGTGTTTATGACTGATTTTAAGGAAAAGGCTGGAACCTTTCATTTATTTTTTGCCAAGCAATGTGATATCATAGAGAACGGAAGTACCCTTCCTGACATTAGCTACACAACTGACAAGCACATCAGTAGCATTACATCTTCAGATTTGTCTAAAATTATAAAAGATTTGAATCCAAATAAAGCGCGTGGACATAATAATATTTCCATTAAGATAATCCAAATGTGATGGTGATTCTATTACTTGTTCATTAAAGTTGCTCTTTGAAACAGAAATTAGTTTAAACTGCTTTCCCGATTTTTGGGAAAAGGGTAATATTATCCCCGTTCACAAGAAGAAAAGCAAAAGCCTTGTTAAAAACTATAGACCAATTTCACTTTTACCGATATTTGGAAAAATATTTGAAAAAGTCGTCTATAACAGCTAATTTGAATATTTTCAGAAGAATAATTTCTTGTCTGTTAATCAATCTGGCTTCCGTAAAGGCGATTCCTGCACTGCACAATTAATTGCTATCACCTCTCTTGAAACTAGGGGTGGGTTTCTTAATATATTCAAAGCTTTTGATAAAGTGTGGCACGAAGGTCTTCTTTACAAATTAAAATGTTTCGGTGTGGAAGGGGGCTTTCTATAATATTTTGGAAAATTATCTGCATAATCGTAAGCAAGGGGTGGTTCTATGCGGTCAGTCATCTAGTTGGCTTAATGTTAATGCTGGTTTTCCTGTCGTTGTGGGGCTGGTCATAAATAATATCAGCGTAATCAAGATGTGGCCGTACAAACGATTTGAAAATGCACATTAATGACTGACGTGGAAGATACTTATGCAATCGTTTAATATGCGATATACCCTTGTTAACCTTAGATATCTTCTCATTCAAATGATGATCAAAGGCAAATTTTTCCTCAAGGACTGATCCAAGATATTTTTGTATGAATGATGATAATACAATGGAGTCATTAAAATACGAACGGGGTGGTTTGCAGGTTTCTTTTTATGGGAGAAAACAACCTATGTAGCATGTTTGTTAGGATCCGGGTTAAAAGCCATCTTTCAAAGGGTTAAAAGGCCAATCTCTTACTGTGGAAAGATCTAGATTTAAATCCATACTAGACCTTGTTATCGTCATCTTCATAACCATCATCATCATCGTCATTTGTTTTTAACCCGGAGGGCCGGCGGTGTTATAAATGAAAATTTCAAGATTATATATATCGTATTTCCTGTGATAAGCGCCCTGGGCGCTTATTAATTTTAGAGGGTGCGCTTATTTTAAAATTTGGAAACTAGAGTGGACGCTTATTGGAAATCCAAAGAAACAAAGACAACACAAATTAAAACAACTTGATTTTCAAATAATTTCGACATCTTCGTCAGTCCCTGCATCTTCGTCAACCTCGTTTACCAGGTTATATTCGATGTCGAACTATTTTTTCGAGCAGTTGTAATAACGTTTTTCACAAAATATGCAGTGCTTTCTCTTATTTTTTTCTTCTTTGAAGTCTCTAATGAGCGCCCTGGGCGCTTATTAATTTATTTTCTGATTTAGGTGGGAGCTTAATGGAGGGGGCGCTTAATAAAGGCTGGGCGCTTATTACAGGAAATACGATATACGTATAAAAAAAACCCCGTTTTATCACAATTTCGTTATCCTGGGGAGCTAACAATAGTTTGTACCCCATTATTAAATTGTGGTGAGATATAAAGATATAAATATAAGGTACAACGTTTTATCCATAGACAAAAACTTTTACTTTCTATAATGTGGAAGGAGATTAAATGAAACATCTATGAAATTATGGATCAAAGGATGTTTGGGAAAGAGTGAGAAAAACACTTTATGGATCACAATGGGATGTTCAACAGATGCCTCTTCCCAATCTATGTCATATCTCGAAAACGTTTCTTCATCATCGTGATCCATGTTGTTGGTTGTCGACCTCTTTGTTTGAAAATAGGATGGTGTAACACGTGATGAAGAGACAACTTTGCTGGTGCTGGTGTAGCCGTACCAGATGTTACTAGCTTCTGTCTCTTATGATGCATCAAGTTGTTGAGGGTTGTATTTGATATCTTATAACGTGTTGTTAAATGTTCTATCTGACGTCATTATGATAATGTTGTATCTGACGTATTGTGATAATGTTGTATTTGACGTATTATGTTACATCGACTTGTTGAATGTTCTACCTGACGTCATTATGATAATGCTGTATTTGACGTCATTATGTTAATGTTGTATTTGACGTATTATGATATATCAAGCAGTTGAATGTTGTATTTAACGTCATTATTATGAATATATATTTATTTTCCAGACGCAACCATTCACTGGATAAAACAATTTACATCGACATTAAATAACTCGTCACACTCATTACAATAACGCTCGTTTTTAGAAAGAGATTGCAGCTAGATGTTGCTGATGAAGTTCGAAAGAATAAATAAATTAATATTTTGAATTTTGTTGGTCAAGTACAACGTTGTTAAAACATAAAGCATGGTAGATGTATATATGCAACTGCAGTGCACGATTGAACTAACACAAAGCAAAATAAAAACTGCTTAGGTGTCCGCGTGACCTTTAATGTGATTTAGAAATGTAACGACAATAAAACATAGGAATAATTTTATCTACATAGACTATTTATAAATAAAGCTTATATACATATAGTCTGTATATATGTATAGCCTATACACGCATCCTCTCTATATAAAACCTATATTCATCTAACCTAATATAGCCTATATACATATTTTCTACATAATTAAAGACCTGTATCACCGTCAAATGTAGTGAGACGTGTAGTAAACGTGGACAAATGTAGTAACACCCGTCAAAATCTATAGTAAACGTTGACAAATAGAGTAATATCTGTAGCAACGACAAATATAGAAACTTCTGTCGGTAAATTTAGTAAGGTGGACAAATCTAGCAAAAGAGTTGCTTGATGACAACCAGTGTAGTAAACCAGAAAACCGAGAGAATAAGATACATAGTATTGTTTTTTGTTGTCGTTGTTTTTATTATTATTATTATTATTTTTATTTCGCATATGATATGGTGAAAGTTACTAAAATTTGGCACATTATTTTTCAAACTCCGATCTAAGAACATATCTTCAATCACTATACAAACATTCTGGTTAATAATGTTGCCAAAGCTACATCAAGCTTTTTCGTTAATGAATTCTGACGTCAATGCGTAGAAAATCTGCAGAAGAAAATCAGACTATAGCTGCGTTTACACGCTATACGATTAATCGGGTCGATTTTGACTACCATCTTGAAAAATCGGCTACGACTTGGAAAAATCTGTAGAAAGAGTACAGATTTTTCGTAGCGTGTAGACATAGCTTATGTGAGATCTGGAAGAATTGAACATAGCTTGTGGAGAGGCTACATTTTCATACAGCATAATTGAGTATACAGTTCTGTTACATAAATGTTTTGTACGACGGTGGAGCATTCAATGTTGGCTTTAAGTTGTAAATTATAAGACCAGCGAGTATATAAGCAAATGTGATGAAATACATGTGCGAGAACTAGAAAAAAAGAAAGAAGACAATCATAAAATATTTGCATAGTGGCTTTGTGTGTGTCATACCTTCATTACCAGCCGGTAAAAACCTGTTTAAAGGCTGACTTTGAACAGGTACTCACACCTTCATTAACAAATATAGTAATTGAATCCTAAAAATTAAAACCTAAAAATAAATTCCATAAAGAAGCTTCTTTAAGCCTATTTTTTCTGGTGAAGTCACATAAAATTGCGTTTCTTACGGTACTAAATATAGCTAGAGGTACATTATTTTAAGTTCGACCCTTCAACCACTAAGCTAATATTCTTTTACAAACAAATTGCTAATATCGGTGCAAGCTTCTTGACTTTCACTAGCCTGTTAACATTTATCATAGTAAACCAACTCAGTGTAGCTAATAGTTAATTTGCATACATTCCATTGGTATAAATTGACGTCACGTGTCCTGTAGAAATTCACCTTAAAGTATGATTTCTACGAGTCAAAAAGTTCGTGGTGAAAGCAGAAAGAAAGAGCGCTTCCCATTGGTAGAAATCGAATCATAGTGACCTGTATGCATAGTCCCTGCACAAAAAAGGAAGCTATTACAATCCAACAAGTTCTACTTTGAGCAAATATAACGCCTCGTTATCATTGTTTTGTGAAAAAGTATTAGTGACCGTCTCAAAAATAAAATCTACAGAGGAGAGTACTGAGTCACGAAGAATCCATTGCAAGCTCATTGACCTCTGCGCAGATTTAACCCGAACAAAAAGATTAGTTTTGGTGCGAAATTCTGAGATGGTCTCTTTGTGATAATATATAAACAAACTTCAAATTCTGATTGGTAGAAGCATTCTGACGTCATTACACGTGCATACGCAAAAAAGAGGCTCAAGACAAAAAGTTGAACCAAAGCGTGATATTTTCTGCTCCAAACATTCTATCAATCATGTATGAACTATAGTTGCACATGTTGGAAAATATAGTCCCTTATATCTTCATATTTGGACTGTGTATTGCCTTATATGGTACTACACAGACCTTATACGAGTCCGTATTTATTCAATATCAAATGTTTTGTTATTTTGTTATGTACCAAGAAATATAAACCCGAGGTCGATAATGCTCACCGAGTTTGTGATGTGTTTATATTGACCGAGAGCTTGTATTTCGAGGTCAGAATAACAATACTATTGGATTTATAAACTGGCAGAATATTTTGAAAAACGAACGGCCTTAGAATTTTTAGTAAAAACCAGGTACAAAGAACACATGCTAAACATTCTATTTAGAACGTCCCGAGTCAAATTGATCATTTTTACCTGTTCAAATCAGCACCCTCAAAATACCAAAACTGGAAAACAATTTGGCCAAATAATCTATTTTTAGAACCGAGTTTGAGAAAATCGTGCGGTAACCAACAAAATTTTGGCGCCTTCCATAATACGCAAAAAAACAAACAATACTAGATATTTTGTTTTTAGTTTCTTACGTCATCAAGTAAATATTTTACAACCTTTGTACACGTTACTGCCTTTGTCATTACTACAGATAGCACTACATCTTTAAAGTTTACAACATATGTTGACGGGCGTTACTACGTGGACACCCTGAATTTTTAAATTTGCAGTGAAAGTAACATAACAAAAGTTATTATTCAGGAGGTTATTTTCATACATGTTTTAAAAATTTTCATCATAATTTTGTGATTTTTTGATCACGTCAAGTCAAAACAGGAAAAAATGTTTTCTTTTTAGGTGAAAATTAATCTGGTCACCTAAATTGATCAGAACGCTTTTCAAACAAATAAAATAGAATAAAAAAAATTGAAATGTTTTTTTTTACCAGCTATCAAAAATTTGGTAACTAAAGGAAAATTATCCCTACTTACCATAACAAAAATAAAATTAATATGATCGTAGATAAATTATAGGAAAAGTCCTATAAATTCTAGTCGTATATATGAATGGCTGTTCAAAAAAAGTAAAAGAGGGAGGTTTGAAACAACTGGGGGCTACAGGAATGTCGGAAATTAATTTACGCGAGAGTTTTTTTTCGCGAATTGACCAAAAACAATTTTTTTGCAAGATCGGTCAATTTAATATAAAGACCTCAAAAGTTCGGTATCAACCATGGGCGTACAAAACAACATCAGTTATAAAATTCATTTACGTAATATATTCACATACCTTATAACTAAATATAAATATTCCAACCAGTAAGTTATAGACATTACTGGTCGTTGCTGCCAAACTCGCTGATGTTGCACTGCTTAATCTTATGTAATTCGGTACAAGTAAATAACTACTGACTCCAAAAACAGGATAAGCTCCAAATACCAATCCTAAACCAATCAGATTTGAGAAGTTTCGATTCGCAGTTGGAGTCATTCATAGGAAGCAAAATTGTTCTTTTAGGATGGTTGTATGTGAAATATAGGAAATCAGGAATCAAATGATGAAAGCACATACTTGCAATCGACTCTCAAACTAAAGCATAAAGTTATCTGACACCTCCAGTTAACGGACACTAGATTCCGCACAACAAATTATCTAAAATTCATTGTAAGTAACTTTTCTATAACCGGACAGCAATTAGCCTGAATATTAGGCCTATAACCGGATAGCAATTAGCCTGAATATCAGGCCTATAACCGGACATCAATTAGCCTGAATATCAGGCCATAGATATATCTATGATCAGGCCTATAACCGGATAGCAATTAGCCTGAATATCAGGCCTATAACCGGACAGCAATTAGCCTGAATATTAGGCCTATAACCGGACAGCAATTAGCCTGAATATTAGACCTATAACCGGACAGCAATTAGTAATTAGCGTTGGATTAACGTCGAAACGAAGTTGGCTAGAACGTTACAACGTTATAACGTTAATCCGACGTAATTTGTCTGCACAATATATTCTTACCAGCTTTCCAGTTCCAAGAAATGTGGCTTATTTCATGATATTCAATTGCGAGCCTGTATAAGAGTATTAAAATATACACAGCCGGCAAAAACTTGTTCAAAGTCAGCAAAATAACGTAAGAACAACGTTCAAAGAACAGTGATTATTTGATCATATTTTGATCAATACGGAAAAATATTACGGAAAACAAAAGCATCTCAGTGAGAAAAAAACTTGTTCAAAGTCTGCAGTAAAGACGTTAGAAAAACCTTATTAAGGTTTTCTAATGCCTTTACTGCAGACTTTGAACAAGTTTTCCCTCGGAATAAGCTATGAACTAATATTGAAATTCTTACGTTTGTATTCCGGAAATAACACAGCTTATCATGCCAACCATACCAAGATATTCTTTCCATGAATGGTTTTTTACAAGGAATTCCATCCCAATTTGAGCCGTACCATATAGTACTGATCCACTGAGAGCTAAGAAATCACCCAAAACCCCATTCGAAGCTAATAAAGTAAAAATATTTCTCGAAACCAAATTGACCAATCAGTGTCTAATTAATGCCAAAAATAACTTAATTAGTTTTTTCATGGATACCGAGAGGTTGTTATTGCTTCTAGTTTTACCTATCTACAAGCACTCACATAAATATTCGAGACAAGGTAAAATTCGGTCAAATATTCCGAATTTCCACTTAGATAAAAAGCTATATCATAACTATATAACAAAACGTTTTTCAAGCAAAAATATATATATTTTTTTTTTTTTGCCATCTGTTAAAAACTGGGTTGCTAAGGGTAAATTGTCCCAAGTTACCAAAAAAAATTATTTTAACATTACCCAAAATTATTTTTCGACAAAGTCACCAAATTTCAGGTCAAACGGACTAATACAAAAAACCTTATTGCATAAAATGTCACAGGGAGGACCTTAAAGTCCCCCTCCCCTAAGACCGAATATGGTTAAAGTGCTCTCTTTGACAGATCCTTTTTCTTTTTACTTCAAATAATATAAGCGTCTGGCGTTTAAATCTGTCACGGTTTTTTGATTTTGAAAAGTCAGATATCTTAAATATTCGGATGTGTGATTTCTATAAGCATGCTCTATAAAGTGCAGAAAGTGGTCAGGCTAACATTTTGGATATTTGTCTTGGTTAATTTTATCACAATAAACTTACCATTTGTGTCTTTCCGGTCATTAAATATTAAATATATTGAACCAGCTACACACAAAATAACTCCAATATAATGTATAAGTTTGTAACGGGTCCGTAAAAATATGAAGGACAACAATAAAATTGTGGGAATGGTGACGCTTGTGCATAGCTAAATAAAAATAGAACGTGTTTCACCGCATGAAATACTGCAGAATGCGGTCCCGTATCACAGCATAAAATCCTACCGAGTACGGATCCGTATAACCCCGTATTCGGACTGTGTATTGCCAACGGAGTTATACGGGTCTGTATTCGTTTAGGCTTTTACGCTTTGTACATCTCCGTATAACCCCTTATATGGTCTGTGTGTGTATAGACCTATTTACAAATACATGAAAACGAGACTGCTCAGAGTAGAACTTGTTGCAATGAAATTACTTTTATTACTTTTATATACAGCCAATAAAACAAAATGTCCTGAGGATATGGCTAGTTATAGAACTCAAAGAAACTTGGTCGTCAAAATGAATAGGCAAGCAAAAAACATCAGCATAGACTCATCGAAAAAAGTTTTTAGAAGATGAGTAAAACATTCTTCTCAAACAAGACTGATGTTATAAATGATAGACTTCAACTCATTAAAAATGAAACGTTATTAATCGATGAAATTAGTATCGCCAGTACATTTAACACTTATTTTAATAGAATCATTGAAGGTCTTGAGATTCAAAAATGGCACACTGCCAAACCACAATCAAACCCAGACATGGTATATTCGGCAATAAATAACTTTTCCTCTCACCCTAGTATTACAACAATAAAAGAAAGGGTAAAAACGGTTACCAAGTTTGAGTTTTCGCTTATCACTGAGTCCGATGTAGCAAAAACCATCGGTGCTCTAAATGAATCCAAGAAAACTAGTGGTTCTATACCAATCAAAATGTTGAAACTTGCAGCTACTGAGTGTGTACCCTTTCTTACAGCTTGCTTCAATT
>JAULBZ010000300.1:0-34216 GCA_032360805.1 Neoturris breviconis
GTACCATACTGTGGTTGTATAACTTCTTGTAGCAATACGTCATCATCAGACGTTTTCTGTGGAACAGATTTTGTTACGTATCTGAGTCAATGTCACATAGATAAACTTCATTGTGAAAGTAGCGGTAACAAAACAAAAAGTAATGTTACACAAGCGCATATTGGAAAATGTGAAAGTAGGTTTTACATATTATTATTGTTTTCTATATTTAATATTTGTGTCAACGTTAACTGTGTTTCTCATACACGAATATGTTTTTTTATCAGTAAAGATATTATAAAGAATTACACCTCCACAGTTATTTTTCAACTACTGTTATCAGTGCTAAAAACTTAATCTTACTCTGCATTTTGGAAGTCAATCTCTTTTTCCTCTATATATTTGGTGCAAGGCGAGATAAAAAAACTTCAATGCTGGATGAAATCAAGATAAACTTCCATTATTGTCTTTATTTATAAACACAAATTCTCAGTGGTTATAAACGTTGAATGACATTATTTTAACCTCTCTAGTGTAGACTTTGAACCAGTATTTGTCCGCTAGGATGCCACAACGTTGCCATAGAGTTTTTACTGCAGACTTTGAACAAGTTTTTGCTCACTGACATGCCACGCAACATTCGGAAACCTATGGTATATACACAGTGAAGATGTTTTGTTAAGAGAATGGTTGGGTTGTGTTCAGGGGCACACATGTGGGATTTTACGGGATAGAGTTATCACAATACTCAGAGTTGTGACAATACTCAGTGGTCCACCGTGTTGTAACGAGTAGTCACCAATGCTTTGCAAAAGCAATAAGTTAAGTGTAGGAGTTATTACATTAACATGATTCAACTAACCAATCTTTTTATCTGTAGGATTCCCATATCAGAATGGGGTAACACAATTAGATCCTGTTCCGGGAATACCAGTTGCCTTTTGTAAATACATCCCATTGAACACAAACAATTTCCATCCTTCACATCAATTACATGTACAATTATCAGTTTCCTGGAACCAAGTAAAATTCATCAATACCACGCATGACGCAACTGCTGTGTGGAGTGAACAAGTCACAACACAAGGTTTCAAGGCTTGTCTACTAGTTGCTGGTCGTCACTTCTTTGGTGTATTTGACAGAAACCCAAGTGTCCATTGGTTTGCTTATCAAGATGGATTTGTGAAAGGAAGCGGTCAACTTGATGCCGGAGTTATTACTATGGGAACATGGTATACCGGAAGTAAATGTGCATATTGGAATAATAAGGTATTAATCTTTACGGTAGTTTCAAATGGTCTCATATTTATAATAATGTTACTTTTCTCTGAAGTACGATTGAATATAGGATCCTGCCGTTCACTGCAAAATAAGTGGAAGGAGGCTTGTAATAATTGCAGGTAAAATAATCATCACAAAAATATTTAGTCAGTTCTTGGGTTTATACTTAACCAATAGAAAATGCCTATCAGTTTTTACTGGCTGTTTCTAAAAACAATTTCTTCTTGTATAATTCAATTAATTTCTTTATATTTGATTAGTTTGTAATATTTTTACCTTATCACACTGTCTGACAGAAACTTTTGCTGGAAGATGCTTTCTGCAAAAGTTTCTTAGCTGGTCTAATTGCAAAAGTTGATCATGGAAATGTTTTGTATGTTCTAACTGTGAAAGTTTATGCCCACGAAATTTAAGTTTATGTCCGCAAAATTTCCTTAAATTTACGGCTTCAAAACTTTAAACTAATTCCATCTTCAAAAGACCTGTTTGCTAATTGTCAAGTCACATCTCCTTGGACATGCATTATCAACCACTGTCCATTTGTGAAAGTCCTTTTGGGAAAGTTTGATACATGAAACATTAGTTGAAGATACATTATAATTTTAATTAGTAAATAAAAACGTATATAGAGTCGCTTGTATGTTTAATGTATATATAATCCCTATATAGTCCCGTGAAAGTGTATCCCTGTGAAAGTGTCCTTAGGGGTCCAACCGTGGAAATTTACGCATGCAAAATCTTTTAACCCTATTCAGGATGCCCCCCACCCCTTCCCTATCTTATTGTTTTGCATAACTTCTGAACAAATGGCTATTACAGCATGAAATATTGGAACTTTTCCTATAATTTGTCTAGGACCATTTTTTTAAAAAAATAAATTGGTAACTAGGGATAATTTTCCCTTAGCAACCAAATTTTTGGCAGGTGGTAATTTTATTTTTGAAAAAAAAAATGTTTCTTCTTATTTTTGCTTGATTATCATTTTGGTATATATTTTGGAAAAAAATAATTTTTACCTAACTTTTTTGTTTTTTGCACCACCTGTTTGGCCCTGATGACATCATCAAAAGTAATGACTGGATATGTTAAAGTATTGTTTATGTGTTGGACTAACTTTCTGGAAAGTTTCAACATTATAGCATGTTCCCATCTAAAGTTGTGGAGGGGGGCACAGGGGGTGTCCCCCCTCCCATCAGCTCAGAGCCCTAAAAAGCCCATACTGAATAGGGTTAAAAAGGTTAATAATGAATTACGGCTTGATAGAACTTAATTTACATAACATAGTATAAAATGTGTTCCAAAGTAGAAATAGTCAACCGCATGAAATGTTTGTTTCTAAATAACTCCTGCAATTGTTTTTTATATATACTGATTTCCACGAGGTGAAAAATTCGCAGTGGAAGTCAAAAAGAAGACATTTTATTGGTAGAAATCGACACCCCACCATGTGTGACGTCCATTTCAGCAATTGGATATCTTCTATTGGCTTTGTCCGCGAATGTTCCGCCTCATGCAAGAATAATCATTCTAAAAAACATAACTAATTAAAACAACTTTGGGAATACCCAAGATATTTATCTCAGAGATTTGGATTTCCTATGCCAAAGGTGTAAGTATAAATGTAAAAAATCTTTTGATTGTAGTGTTTAACTTAGTATTTAAACAAATCTCTGAGATAAATATCTTGGGTATTCCCGAAGTTGTTTTAAATATTCTTAACTAAAAAACTCAACTCGCCATTTTTAAAACAATTAAAATGTTTCTGCCTCACTCATTCATTATAGAAAAGAAAAATGGGTCATCAAATTAAGACCACTAATCGGACCGTTTTTAAAATCCCTACATATAGTGGGGATTTTATGCCAGCCTATGCCTTTTTCGCCACTCTTCCGTGTTTCGAAAAGGCAAGAAACCCTATGAACGAGGTGGAGAATAACCTGTAATTAAATCTTTGGCAGTCTTTTGACTGATGTTACTGCAATATATACGGTAAATCATAAACTCATGCAACAAGCTTATCAAAACGTACAACCTTATAACTTGACTATCCCCGTGTTTGTAGGTAGGTGGTGGTAAAAGAGAGAGCCGCAATTAAACAATTTTACTTAAGTTAAGCACGTTTAATATCGTGTAGATATTTTGCATATTACACAGTATTTGTTCAATAAATGGTAGCCCTAGCTACCAACTTGCCGTGACATTGTTATGTCTGTAATAAGGAAAAGGTGCGGGGGTTGTATAATTGATACACTATAGCTATATAACACACGGAAGCGCTATAATCTAATTATAAAACCCGCAGCATGACTTATAACTATTTACGTTTATCAATCGCAACATTGTTGAGGTATTTCCATCATTTGTAAACTTAAGTGAGAAGTTAGTAATGTATTTTATTATATTTAACAGGAGGTGGCGTCAGTTTTATTATAAAACTCTATGGGATTGGTGAGTTAAGAGTATCAAATTCGCAACAAGTCATGTATACAGCTGATTTGAAATATAATTAAATATCAACTCCACGAAGGAGAGTTAGATTTATTAAAAAGCAAACTGTGGATCCGGAATAAGTTAAGAAAGTTCTAAATCTACAAGCACTCACATAAATATTTGAGACAACATAAAATTCGAGCAAAAATTCTCAATTTCCACTGATATAAAAAGCCTTAACATTTAGTTGGCTAGAAAAAAGACACAAAAAATCGAACATGTTCTAAGAGCCTGGGTACTAGGCTGCTAGGAACAGCAAAATTTGTCGAGTTTGCAAAAAGGCCGAAGGACTACTTGTGGTGTTTTTATTACTCACTAAAATTCATGAAATGTCTCATTATTTATGCGTTTGTTTGTAGCCTAGCTTAATGTATCGTAAATGGTCTGAAATCCAGCCTATTTTGAATAATTTTAGCTTGGATTTGGATTCTTGTGAATTTGATCTTATCTGTGACTTAGACAGGCTCTTAATTACCGGAATATGTTCGCTTGTAAAAGGTGATTTTAAAACTCTCACCTTTTCACTTTAACGAAGAAATATAAGAAATATGTTTATGATGTTTTCTTTTTTCTGTAATTTTATCTACGTGAAACTTCACATAGAGGATAAATATGCACGAAATCAGCTTGGGAATTTAAAGTTTCAGTTTGATTTGATCTCGTGTTTGGTAGCCTGGTCTCTAATCCCAAACCTCTACGAGTAGTCTTGTAGTGTTTTGGGACTGGAGTTCAGGCTAACGTTGAGTACGAATTATAAAAGTCTATCTATTTACAGGCATCTACCTATAAGTATTCATTTTTTAAAAGATACGTGGACTCGGATTTTTGTTTTGTGTTGGGTCAGAACGTCTATGTTGCCAATTCTGTAGATTCCATTAAGTTAATTTTATCAGGCAAAGTTTGAGTAATAAGGGTTTGACAGTGAGGCCAAAATTCCAATATTGAATTCCAAGGATTTTGTATCTATATTATTTGAAAGTTTATCTAAAAGTTTTTATTAAAAGACATTTAAGCAGGTAATACTGTTTATTAGAGAAACGTTAAGATATTTTGAGATATTTTAACTCTATTACTATTTGGGGCGGATTCCGCACCCCTACCATATTACACATGTGTTTCTGATGGCACCACTACAAAACTAATGACGTCACCAAACATATTTCCAACAAAATGTTTGTATTGGGTCAACATTGTGCCAATGTTTTGCTTTGTAGCAATCTTCATCAAAAATGGATGTGCAAGAGTGGAATCCACCACTACCTCAGACCTTAAAAGTTATTTTTGGACTAATAATCAAATGTTGGTTCAATCCTTGACCTGCGACAGAGTTGTTAACATTGCACTTTATAGATTGAGGCGGATTCCGCGAAAAAAACATTTCTTTTGTGATTATATGTAATCTTATTCAGTTTTATGTTATAAATATTAACTAAACACAATTATTGTGAAATAATGTTTTGGCGATTTATATAGGATTTCCCTATGTAGAAATTGGTGGTCTCAGGTTATGACCCATATGTTTTGATTCGTTTACGTAATGTATCTTATAGATAGGTTTGAAAAGTCAGAAAGTTTCAGCTATATTGCTTTTGTGGTTCAGACATTATAAATAATAATGTGACAGGGGGAGCGGAATCCTCCCCCCTGGCCTAAATAGGATTATACCTTTGACTGGGTTAAATTAAATTTACCCAACACTCTTTTGATCCAGCCATCAACATATGAAGTAAGTTTAGTTTAAAGTTAACCCTATTAGTTATGGGGAAGTGGGGAACTTCCTACTTTGCGAATGCACAAAGCATTATACTACAATTCATGTTTTTTTGCACAACTCTCCATAAGCATACACCATATACAAACAAACTAATGCAGATCAAAGATGAAGTTTTCCAGTGTTACTCACAATGTAGGAAATACAATATCCCACCGGAGTGATCTAATTTATTTTATTATCGTAAAATACATACCCAATTTTGTAATTTCAGTGACATGTCATTGTTTGCGGTTGATACCTGCACGATCCACTGCAAGTTGTTATATAACAAATCAATATTATTATTGAATTAGTTAAACTCACAATAAGATCGTTTTTTTTTTTCAATTTATAATTAAATTTTGTCTACCTTCTGTTATATAACTGTTCATATTGGTCATTTTACTCTAATCATTTTGTTTTTGCGATCTAGCTCATATAAAAACAGTGAGATATTTTCTTTAGACATCAATTGAAGACGAATAAGATTTCTTTCTGCAACTAATCAATGCAATACATATCTAAAGAAGCAACAAGAATAGAGCAAATCAAGTATATTTTAAAGATTTTTCTTTTCTACACAATTCTCATATGATACTCAAATTTTGATAAAACACGCGCATAGTATCAACCCCTTGCTGTTATTATTTCCAATAGAGCTTGAAAACGAGGTGTTGGTTGCTCAATTAAAAAATTGTTGCAAAGCAATAACTTCCTTTTTGTGAAGTCTGTACAAAGTGATTATGTTGTTTCACCTTTGATATTCACTGCGAACTGTTATTGTTTTATTTAATTGCAGAGATTGATAATGTCCACGCTAATATTTATATGTGTTGTTATGGCATTCAGAGGATCGTTTGGAAACACCGTAAGTAATCATTTATATCATATTAATTTTACTGATGAACTTAACCTTCTTGTTTTGAAAATGTACTCCTTGTCTACCATTTATCGAACCATTCAAAAGTGAAGTCTTTATACTGAATGTATGCAAATCCTTTCTCTGTTTATCTCGGTTCCAGGGCCACAGACGGTTTATTCCTATAGATACTTCCTTCGTAAAGATTACATTTCCGGCTAAACCGAAAACGTGTATGAAACTCTCGCGTATTTTATGGCGCCACATAACAGAAAAATTGGACCAAAACGGACCCAAATAAGGCCTGGAAACGAACCTTTTTGCAACGGTCATAATCTGCGGGTGATTTTCTGGTTATGTAGCAAATTTGAGGCCAATCGTTCTGCAATGTTGAAATGCTTTCGCAAACAACTATCAATCCATACATCCATAATCACATAAATTCATGTTGGAGTATATAAGAGATTTTGTTGTCGCTGATATCTGCAAAGGAACTCGTAGAATCTGTTTAGATTCTACTAATGGAGGGAAAAGCGATAGTGATAAAGGCGCATTGTTTATATTTTGTTGAAGAAGATTTTTAAAGTTTTGTTCTGTTGTTGGGAAATATATATAGGGGAATATATGAGCAATAGTTTGGTAATATATGTCGGGATAAAAAAAGTCAGGAGAAATATTTGTTGGTCATTTAGGTCATTTTTTGGGTAGGTCATTTATTGGTCATTTAGCCTAAATGTGATCAAATTTGGTAATATTTGGTCAAATTTCTATTTGGACCTAATTCCTCGATAGGGTAGCGCACTTCTAATCGAATGTATTCAACTTGTAGATGTATGATAATTGCATAGCCAACCCGTGCGAAAAAGGTGGAACCTGCTTTAATAATACATGCATATGTCCTTATGGTTATACTGGATCTTACTGCTGTGTAAGTTTTTTTTTTTCTGTCTACCATTTTAGATATTGTTAACTTCTTATGTGAATACCTAACTTGCTAATACAAATAACAACCTGAAAACCTGCTGTTTACTGACCTGGATAGGTCCGTTTACAAACAGTGTATTTCCATATTAGACAATATACGGTATGTAGAGCTATGCGGATTTATATTCAGTAGTTTTTTACAGGGTGAATGTGCTAAAAGTATTTGACACTATCTAACTTTGCTTTATTCTTTGTTTTTTTTAAATCATGGATATTAACCCTATACATACTGGGCCTTTTAGGGGCTCCTCAATACTAGGAGAGGGCTTGTTGCAACTCTCCTTCCATAATTTTTGATGAAATAGTGTACAAATTTTGGGCACAATTATTCATTTGATCACAGCAATTATTATGATGACGTCATCAAGGAAATGAAGTGATGCAAACAAATACTTTTAGGTGAAAAACGTTTGGTCACAAAAATCTGTCAGAACGTTTTTCAAGAAAAAATAAGAAGAATTTACCACTTGCCAATAATTTAGTTGCTAAGAGAAAATTATCCCTAGTTACTAAATTTTTTTTGGGAAAATTATCCTAGATTAATTATAGGAAAAGTCTCAAAATTTCAAGCCGTAATAGCCATTCGTACAGAATTTATGAAAAAAGTAACTATTACTTTAGTAATGATGAAATAACACGCTTCAATTTTATATCATAGAGAAGAAAATTTTCCAAATAGCAGCTTTGAGACCAAATATAGCTATATTTTTTGTCTAGTTATATTTCCAACTAAAATAGACAGGTTTTATTGTGGTTTTCGAAGATTATTAGCGTTTTCTTCTATTACTTCCTGGTGGAAGTACTAGTATGTTAAATAGTCTTTCCTGCACGATATTAAAATTGTCAGAAATTCCCAACTTTTTATGATTTAGGTAAGTTAGTGAAAAAAAAGGAGCCACAGAAAATTAACGCTAACCATATGAGGTCTTTTGGCTAACGAATTGAGATACTATGCATTGATGAAGATTTAATTCATACGATTCTAATAATGTACGTGTTTATGAAATAAAGAAGAATTGTTGTTCAATTTTGTTACGGATTTTTATAGGGGCGATTCTATTATCTAATTACGTGACTCTCATTACACAGAGCCGTCAATAACGTAAAAAACCTCATATCTTAGGAATATACTATGTCGTTTATCGCATATAGTTATTTATTTTTTCTCTTTCTAGAAAAGTACGATGCATGGACATTGCCAATCATCTGGTGATCCACATATTCATACATTCGATAAACTTTCTTATGATTTTTATGATGCTGGAGATTACGTTCTTGTGAATAGCAGCTTCAACAACTTCATGGTGACCACAACAAGCTTGAATATAACTGCCAGGCATCAACTATAGAGAACTGGTTTTAAGTACCAGCTTCGAATATGATGACAGACAGTTCTATTCAAGCTGGAATTATTTTAGTTTTGAATTGAAACAAATTGAAACATCCTTTGCAAAGTATTGTTTTTAAATTCAGTCTGGCAATTGCATTGTGTCAATCTAACGTGACGTTTAAGAATTTGGTAAACATATTTGCAAAAGCATATTTTTAACAAAATATTGTGACTAATACTTCCTAAAAATTATATTACTACTATTTAAATGGAGGAAATATAAAAGTATTTTTTATTGTTGTTGTTATATGACTTACGTCGCAATAAAGACGCCTTATCAACGTAAAATACGTTGTTCTAGCGTCTTTACTGCGGACTTTGAACAAGCATTTTCTCACTGGGTAAAATACTTATTCTTGTATTTCTAGGTCCATGCACGTACATACTACTGTAGCTCAACAGTTACCTGTAACTGTGGTGTTGCAGCCAAAGAAAACAATGAAATTATTATAATTGATGCCTGTAATTCAATAGCACCGCGAATTCGTTTTATTCGTCCTGATCAAAAGTGCATTGGATCTGTACTTAAAAGAATTTCACCAAGAGTATTCGAGGTAATTTTTTTTTTTTTGAAACTTTAGTGCTGACGTTCATATAAGTTAGTTCTTCTGTGGCAAGAAGACACGCGCTTTTTGAGTGTCTCATAACCTGAGAGTACAATGTAGCACACTCCGTCAACTTTTAAGTAACTCCTCAGTTGTACTTGATTGAAATTTGGTCAGAACATTACGCTGCCTCTATTATTTCAAAATATCTACTAAGAATATGCATACGTCAACGGAGACTAATAAAATAAAATTTGTAAAACTTCATTAGTTGTTACAATTAGCTAATTATGAATGAAAATTTATAATGCCTTATAGAACAATTAACCATTTTTGTACTGGACTTTTTATGGCTCTGAGAAAATGAGTCCGGTTTGTTATGGTGTCCAGAAAATTGATCTATACTATGCGCCACAAGGACTAATACGAAACTATTACGAATAATTTACATAACAAACTTTATTTATCTTGTTTATTTCATTTAGATTCACTTTTCGTCAGGTGCAACTGTAACTTTTAGTTATTCAAGTCATATAAAAGTTGTAGTTCCTGCTTTGTACTATAATAATACTGCTGGTCTATGTGGGACATGGAATAATAATAGTGCAGATGAAACACTGGGAAGCGATGGTATTATGTACCCAAGTCCTCAATTGGTAAATCCGTCTTTTGCTATGAGTTGGAAGTAAGTAACTATAATCTTGAAAAAAAATACATAATATAAAAATACTCAATTTAAGCTCCAAGATTTATACGATATGTTGTTTCAGTTTACGATATCGTATTGCCTGAGAGATTACTGAATGCTGTCCATTATCTCCTTATACATATGGAATGTTTATTTTCTCATCTAGCCAATCTGTGATTGTTGTTAGTAACTTCACACCGGAATTTATGACACATTGACACGTTGAACATTAATATCTTCTATATTATTTTCTATTTTCATCTTAGGCTCGATAACGAATCAAGTTTATTCTTCTCAGAACCTATTTCTACTGTATGCAATAATACACTTGAACCATGCTCCAATTGTTCTACTCGGCGAACGTTTACCTCTGAAACTGACTATAAAATGATGCTACCTTTAAGTAAGTTGCGATATTTTCTATAATTATGTTAAATATGCTAAAATTACAATTACGGTAACGTTACTTAACCTATTTGGGGTATTTTTGAATTTTGTAAGTCTGCCACCTCATCTCCGTCTATCGAGAACATGCTAGCTAGCTACAATCTTAAATTTGACACAATGATATCCTGATATCATTAGTTTTGATTTTAGTTCAAAATATTTCAAATATTTGATTACTCGACTTCTAGAAAAGATTCTTAAAGTCCGTTGTCAGATCTCGTTAGCTAAGTAAGTTGTTTTCCGGTTTTTGGCAAAAATATTTTTGGTATGGACAATTATTTCAAAAAATGAAGAAAACAAATACCACTTGGTCACAAGTTAGTTACTATCGATATGTTAATGTAGATTGACAAAATTCTTTATGATTTTTAATGGCTATGCTGGGGTAGCTTGTGTAGCGTATTCATGCTTGGAGTGGCGAAAATACCCCCTATCTAAGTTCGGAACGAACAATGCTAAGGGCTTGAAACTTTACAGAGTCAAAGACAAAACATTTTTTAAGCCACTATTTTTTATTTGTTTTTACTGCTCTAAAACTGGGGGGTGGTTCGTCTTTTTCAAAATATTTTTTTTTAGAATTCGTATCCCAAATAGAAAAAGGGTTAAGAAATTATTTTGCCTATTTTTTGCAGGGTATCGTAAAGATAAAAAAGAGGGAAATATGGAAAAATCAAATTCATCTCCAGGTCAAATACTGTTAATGTTATATTAATTATATACCACAGTTACACTGAATGAGATTTGATGTTAGAATATCCAGATATTATCAGGAAAATGTGCACAAATCCGCAAAAATTGGCGGATTACTTCAGGTTTGTGCATGTTTCCTGAAGTAATCAGAAACAGAAAATATTGCTGTGTATGCAGTGGAATCCGTTCATTTGATTTTAAATTATTAAAAGTATATTTCGTTTCTAGCATTAAAGAACTGTACTAATACTACTGATGGAAATATAATATTTGTGCCTGATGATGGCGTAATTGATGACTACAACCCTCCAACAAATGAATTCGTGCCACCAGTATGGCCTACGCCGCAAGAAACAACGAAAGAAAAAGCAGAAGAAATTTGTACTAACGCTATTAATCTTTCGACCGCTGGTAAAGCCTGTTTGAATTTGTTAGGAGATAAACTAGATATATCTCCATTTGTAGAGCAATGCGTGGCAGACATACAGGTAAAGATAATTAAGTGATGATCCATTAAATTCTGTTATGATAGTTTATCCATCTTCATTTATGATTTCATCATTTCCATTCTATTTACTGGGATTAACCAACCTTTTGCGAAGGTGCAATGTATCTGTCTTAAATGTATGTTTCTCTGCAGAAAGTATGTGGTTTTAGTAAGTTATCTTCTATAGAGTATGGCTACACTTAAATCCTGTTTTAATGTTGTTAGTCATAAAATTTAGAATGATGTAATTTACAACTAATAAATATCTCTATTCTCCGCTGCAATAAATCACTCTTAATCCTATTCAGCCTGGGGAAAGCCTTCTACTAAATTATACATAACTTTATATATATAACAGTGACATCATGTTCAGACTTTCTAACTTTGTCCAGCTTTTAATCTGGAAAATAAATCCCAAACATTCTTAAAAAATAATTTGTTCATCTTCTGCATTATATTAATTTCCAAACAGCAGGAGACCAAAAAAATGGGTGATTTTTAATATGACATATGACATACTGTTAGATTCGAAATGCTATGCTGACTGTTTTCTGCTGTTAATTTTATATATAAAAAATTACTTTTGAGAAGCTATTGTACTAAAACATACTCATAAAAACAGGAAATTCCCTTGCTCAGTTAAGCTATGACGTCATAATTATGAAAAAATAAGAGACCTGCTAATTATTTTTATGGTAAAATGTAGATTATAGTCTGAAGTACCTTTAGAGTAAATTTGAAAGAAAAAAATAATGCCGTTCAGATTTTAAGGAATATGGCCCTCATGCACCCCTCCCCACCTCCTAGGTTTCAGAGCCCTAAAAAGCCTAGGCTTAATAGGGTTAAACCCCTCTTTTCTATTGTACTAGAAACACTAATAGTTTTCCTACTAGTTATGTATAATCTTTCCGAAAAAAAATCTTGTTTTTGCTTTGACTGTTTTTGCCTTGATGACGTTACTGAAAGTACTTTTTGACGTACACTTGTTATATTTGATCGCAAAGAGCATATGTTATCCACTGCGGGTCTCTTGAACTGCTAATAGATTCTAACTGGTAGGGTTTATAGCAGGGTTTAAAATTTCAAGTTCATTTCTTATTACAAATAGAAAATATCATATTTTTGGTTTTTCGGATTTTTAAGTGGGAAACACAAGGAATTACGGCTAAAATCGGAACAGCACAGGGAACAATGAACCTGAAATTTACTGGCATAAAATTAGTTGAAATTCAGTTTTGTAAGACGTTAGGTAGCATGATATAACGTTATTTTCAAGACACATAGGTGGAGAGAGGGGGTACTCTCCCATGAGCATAATAGTTAGAATCAGGTCTAGTCATATAGAAATTGATTGCTCCTTATATAAACGTATTGCTTTTAGATAACCGATTCTACCGATTTTGTTCAAGCTGCAGTAGATGCTGTAGTTTTTGTTTGCACTGAGACCGTTCTAAGTGATGATAGCTTTTTAGTACCTGATGATGATGGGAATCTAATACCACCTCCTTCTCTTGGAGACAGTATATGCTTACAGGATTGTAATGGACATGGTACATGCATAAATTCTAGTTGTGTTTGTGATGTCACTCATGAAGGAGTCGACTGTTCCATTTTAAAAGGTAGAATCATATAAGTAAATAATACTATTTTAAGTAAATTTTAACTATTATTATGACCAAATTGTTTTCAATCAAAACGTATTCTTCATGACTCCTAAATATCGCAATATTTTAAGTATTTGCAACATAGTAGACTTTTGATAACACCATTGATATTTGAGCACTAAACGCATTTACCCCAGATGATTTAGGTATTAATGTAGAGTTTTATCTAACCTTATTCTTCGTGGCGTACGTTGGATAGTATATTTATGTAATAAAGTGTCCGCAACCTTCTCAATTTCTTTGGTGTAGCCAACCTGCTGTATAACAAAGGGTTAACATATAGCATGATTTATATAATTATTCTCTAGGACAACCACCAACTATACGAAAACCATTTATATTGTGCGATATCAGAAATGAAAACTGTGCATCTATCAGTGTGGTTGGAGATGGATTTTTAGATTCGAAAAATCTTACGTGTATGACTGTGACATTAGAAGTATGTTTTTATTACTTTCACAGGATAATTTAGCAACCATATTCCATATGATGGTATTATTATCATTGTTTGTACCTTAACCCTATAAGACCCGGATTTTTTGGGGGTCTAATAACCCGGGGGGGGGGGGGGTACAATGTACCACAACCCAATAACTTTAAAACTACACCTCTGCTTTACTTGAAACTTGATCACAATACACCCCAGGCTTTCTTATATCCGAAAATGTAATAAAAATTTGCATACGTCATCATTTCATGCAGAAAATGAGTATCCATCCGCAGTACCAGTAATCTGACTAAAAAGGCGAAAATAGAAATTTAGCTAGAACAATTAATTATATCGTTATATTTGCTAATTAGGAATGTTTTACTAACATAACATAATAAAAAGCCTTTGTAAAGCCTCGTAGACCAAAATAATACCGAATTTAATAAAAAATTGTTTTGAAAATTTCCGGTCCCGAAGGCCAAAAATGGTCCCCCCGGGTAAATAGGGTTAATGAAAGGCATACATGTCAGTGTGTTAAGAACTGACGGATACCGTCTCCAAATTCATATGCACGAACTATATACCATATATATACCCAGTACGCATGCAGACCGGACCGTATTGTTACTTACTACTTTAAGTGGTCTTGCATTTATCATTCCGATTCAGGCGGTCCTAACAGATCTCGAACAGAGACTCCTGTTTTCTGTCGAAACAAAAGTATTTTATATTGAGGTAATTTTTATTCAACTGCTTTCCGTAGAGACCAAAACTATCAAGTTGTTATATCTTACCGTAACCAGTAAATAGTTGTGCTCATATTCCAAATAGATCGTTTTTCATTACTAGATTGATATAAACACTGGAGATACTCCACCGTATAGTACAACATCTGACATCTCCTTATCGAGTGGAATTGTAATAAGTTTTGCAGAAACTGTTTGTCCATTACCGGACTCACCTTTGACCATAACTGGCAATCCAACACCCACTGTAGGAAATCCAATTGGTGGCTTTATTATCAAAGTATCAAATGATGGAGTTGACTTTAGCACTACGTCATCGACAGTTATTATATATGATTCAAAGTGTATTCAATGTGATAGTGTAACTGGTGTCTGCAGTTTGAAGGTAGATCTCAGCAGGCAAAAACCTGTTCAAAGTCAGAAAAATAACGTTAGAACAACGTTCTTTGAACGTTGTTCTGACGTTATTTTGCTGACTTTGAACAGGTTTTTGCCGGCTGGGATATATTTCAAGGTTGTTACTCACTGGTAGCTACATTAAAGACAGTGTCCAAATATAAAACATATAAACTCAGGTTTAGTATAAAACTATACATGTTTTGATAATAAGGGTTTACTTTTTCTAGAGCATAATTAAAGGCTCGACACAGCTAGAATATTTGTTTTTTCATTCAACTATTCCGAAAAATAAAAAGCTAATCGCCACATGCTCCCCTGGTTTACCTAATTAACGTTTTAGTATCAGTATTTTCTTGAAGGCATTATCAATTATTGATGACGAATTCATGGCAAAAAAAGTGGTGCAAAAAACATTTTTCTCTGATGAGATATTTTGTTCAAGAAAAAGTAACCAAAACGTTTTCCCAACAAAAATAATCATAACTTAACATTTTAAATTATTTTTACTAGATAAAATAGAGGAAAACCTTCTAAGATTTATAGTCATATAAACTATTTATTCAAATGAGGGAGACAGAGTTATTTTAACACTACCTTTTTAGGTGCTCCTCAATACTATGGGGGCGGATTTCGTCTCTACCCCCGATGGAAATCTCCAGATTGCTTTGGTACTATTCCAAGAAACTCGCCATGATATTTATATAGAATATTATTTTCTTATATTTCAGCCAAATACGTGCCATATTAATGGTTTTTGTTTTCTATCTGGCGAATTGAACCCAGCATCTAATTTACAACATTGTGATCCAATTGAACACGTGGATTGTTTTACCAATATTCATGGTATGTACCTAGCTACGTATTTTTCTTAGTCCATTTATATACTTAGCAATATTCAACTGGAGTAAAATATAGAACATGGTCATGACATACCTAATTTGAATAATACGCCATAAAATGCAAAAGATAACAAATGAGAAAAACAGACTGTTCGCAAAGAGTTAAGGTAAAAAGACGAGCTCTTTATTCAGTCTGTGTAAATCGCTCGCACATTTGAAGTACGGTCGACACTTCTCAAGAGACTCAAGGTTGTATTGAAGTTGTTTCAAAGTTGATTCTACGTTTTATGTGCCTCCTGTACATTGTGTAGCAATATTATATGCTACATATAAGCCTACACATCATATTGGCATAATGATGCAAACAGAAAATGATCTTCCTCCATATTCAGTGATTGATTTGAATTCATGTTTGTTTTTTATTATAGATGGTAAAGGAACAACGCCTCCTATTGTAGATTGTAAGTTTATGTTTCTACTCAATATTCTTTATGAATCTCAAGTACACTTTCCAATTACATGAATTACACTCAGAATGTAAACATAAGACACAAAGGTCTAGCATCCAGGCTTTTATTTATTTTTGCTTTAATATATAACCTAGTAATAACCGAAAACCTTGCATTATTGCTAGGGCTAATAAGTGGGCACACGGCGTCGGATTAATATCAAAACAATATTAAATCAACGTCAAAAAGACGTTGCGACGTTGTTTGTCGTTGATTCGACGTCGTGCGCATGTAGGCTAGTTAGTAGTATTTTATAGTAGTTGCATGTTGATGGATTTACCACTGCGACCACACTTTCGCTTGATGTAAATTGCTGTAGTTTACTTGTGGCTACAATATTTGCGGCATTTTAAAAACACAATGACATAAAATATCCACAAGTAAACTACACATAGTATCATCAAATCATTAACATATGAAATAAAACAGAATTATCGATAGTTGTTACTTTACTCCATAGGTCCGAATACTTTATGTGCTGGATTAGCAAATGGTAACTATGGTTATCCATCAAATACTCATTATATCTTACAATGTTCTAACGGTCATGCTTCGTGTACACCGTGTTTGCCATTATCATTGTATTTTGTTGAAAGATGTAATCAATGCATGTATTCACTCACAGGTAAGATTTATATGCAATATTGGTAATACGCATGTCACAAATAATACATGAATCTTAAATTTTCTAAGAACTTATTAACTTAAGGTCTTCTTATCCCAAATCTATAACAAGTCAGTACTTTGCTTTTTGAGATTAGAGCAAAGACTTAACCCACTTCCTCCCACATACGACGGCTGATGTTAACTTTATGAAACTTGGTCCGATTATAGTGTAGAGGAACAATTTGGCCTACATGTTTTTTAGCTTATGTTTGCATTTTTTAATGACGTCATCATATGTCTTTTTTAATCAATATTTTTTTAAAGAGAGCATTTATTATTAGCTATAAAAAAGCGAAATTTCCCCGAATATTTTTTAGGTGAAACTATATCCCAAAATGATTTTAAAGTAAAAATAAGGCAAATTTTTTTTTTACCACCTGTCAAAAATATGGTTGCTAGGACAAAATTATCCTCAGTTACCGAAAAATATTATTTTCAAAATGATTGTAGATAAATTATAGGAATAGTCATAATATTTCTAGTCAAATAAACCATGTATTCAAAAGTTATGTAACATAATTTAGCAGAGGGAGCACTTTGTGCCTCTGCCCTTCCTGCCTGAACAGGGTTAAGAAAATAGGCTATCAGTAATTTAACTGTAAACAACGTAAACCATTGTAAAGTTATTTCTATAGAAACTATCTTTCATCTGTTGCATTATATGGACACACTTGTGATAAGAGCTTACATTTATCATTATGGTTTACATTTTAGATTCTTGCTATACTACTGAACCAACAAAAACAGCAATGGCCAGATTTAATTGTCCAGATGAATGTCCGAAACGCGGAAGAAAGTTTTGCGGTAATATGGCAGACCCGAATGAGCCACGTCATTACATTGCATGCTGGAAGGGTACAACCGTATTATGTGTAAATTGTGTTAAAGGATTACAATTTAATGAAGCAAAAAACGCATGCGAATAGGTCTGTTTACCCATCAAGTGTTCTTTCGCCTTATGGGGCTTTTTCCTCTAAATATAATAGCCAAAGAATGAATTAGTTTAATTGTGACGTTTTTTATTTCCCGGGAATGGACAAGCTTGCTTGTCAATCAGTTTCATAATTTCGGGATTCTAAGAGGTTCTAACTCCATTAACCATATTAACACTGGGGTTTTGACCAAAACAAAAAATTATAATATACAAGGATGAATCGTTTTTTTTTCGTGTTGTTATTATTATGCTCCTTTTCAATGAATGCAGAGATAAGTTGAAGTTGCAATCCGCCAGAGGGAAAAAACTTGTTCAAATTCCGCATGTTGTTCTAGCGGCTTTACTGCTGACTATGGACAAGTTTATCCCTACTGAGAAACACAGAACATGTTTATTTTAATTATCGGAAATCTAGAGATCAAAATTACACAATTTACACTTCCTGGAATTAAAAGAATTGTGCGCAGAAAATTTGAAGTTCAAAATAATCAAATAAATTTGTATAGATGTATTAACCCTATTTAGGGGGGGGGGGGGTCCGCTTTACGATATTTTTTTTAATTAACGTTTCTGCTGTAAACGCTGAAAAAACGTTTTGAGTTTTAGTATAATCCTAATTTACAAATATTTGGAAATTTACGTAGCTGTAGCATATGAAATTCAAACGTTATTGGTTATTTCTTAAAACCATTTTTCAAATTGTCTTAAAAAAGTGAAGTAAAATACAAACGTTGATAACTTTCATTATTTATCATATAGGATTCAAACTTTCAGCAATTTGTAATTGCGCATCATTATCTTTCTACTGTAATGGCATTAACGTCTTGACGTCACATTGGGATAACGTCCTTTAACAACGTCATGACGGATATATTTATATTTTGGTAAATTTTGCTATTCTTTATTACCTACATTACCTCTCTAGATCCCGAAACAGAACGTAAAATTTAGCTTTAGAACAAAGGTTATGGACTTCGAAAGGAATTTTTCAAAAAATAATACATTGTAAAGGCTCAAAGTAGAACTTGATTATTTCTCTAATTGTTTCATTGAAGTATCTTTAGGGTGCTTTGTCTTCTGTTATATTTCAAGCAAAAAAACGTCTTACTTAAATAAAGCCTAAACCTAAGTGGAGATCGAGATTTTACACAATGTACAGCACTTATTGTCGTAATACATTGCAACTTACCAAGACACCGAGATTCGCGTTTACGTCTCTAACAGCACGTGATGTTTCAACTTGTACCACACCGCATACTTCTAAATAGGTAAATGTAAGCAAAGTCAGTATTACCATTTGACTACTTGCACATATGATGGCATCCTGGGTCCTGGATCGTGTAAATCTGTATGTAAATATAGCAATAACTTGCTTGCATGAAGTTGCAACCACATAATTTATTACAGTTGGTCAATTAAAAATGTAAAAGAAAATTCCCAATTTTCATTTCCGTTGCCATTGTAACCAATTTTTGACCATGAGGTAAGTAATTATTTTACAATTTTTTGAAAAAGAAAATTATACATTTGTACCGTTCTATACTAAAAATTATTTTCCCAAAAAAACCGGAAAGCATACTATAAATAACTAAGTTGTCTAACAAAATCTGAAAAGAGACGTTAATAATCATTGCCAGAACTCGAGTAAACAGATAATTTTTCATTATTATAACCTATTTCTACTGGGGTGGGGGGAGTGGGTTTAGACCCCCTCTTAAACTTTTTTTAATAACTTCTGAAATAATTGCTTATACAGCTAAAAAATTTGGGACTTTTCCTATAATTTATGTAGGACCATTTTGGAAAAACATAATTCTCCCTTAGCAAACAAACTGTTGAGGAATTTCAGAGAAAAAGAAATAAAAATTATTATTTTTGCTTGAAAAACGTTTTGACAAATTTTGTTGACCAAAGACTTTTTCACCTAAACATTTTTATTCCGATATTATCTATTTAGAAAATAGCATAAATGGCGTCCTTACATTTAACGCTTTGATCGGCATGTATAACGTTAATTAATTACTTATATTAAAAATATCACTTACTTCTTTACCAAGAGTTTCTATCTCACTCACTCATGCGCGCCTAAAACAAACTCCCCCCGAAGTGAACTCCCCGTCTAAAACAAACTCCCGCCGAATTGAACTCCCCGCCTGAACAAACTCCCCCCGAAGTGAACTCCCCGCCTAAAACAAACTCCCGCCGAATTGAACTCCGCGTCTAAACAAACTATTATTGTCCAGTATTAAAATAATATTTTGCTGAATATAACTCCCCTCTAAAATAAGGCCAGTACCGTCCACTTCACAACTTCCCGCTAAAAATCAATTTTGAAACAAATGGCACGTCATATTATATCTTATATCTATGCTCTGACGTAAGAATTGTGCTGATTAAGAGAGTAGTCATGTTTCCTTTTTGCCGACAGAATGTAGCCTACCGTTTCGACCCTTCGCTTTCTGCTTACTGTCTACATACAATGCGTTATATTTCATATACGACCGGGTTCTTAAAAGAAAATGCTGATGACAACATGTCCCACGTGACAGTGAAATCAATCCAAGATGGCATCGACAAAAGACACGAAAGAGCGTTTCTTCTACATCTGGTCCATTTATGCATTCAAGAGCGGAAAGATGTTAATTTCCATTTTCAAATAGAATATACATGTTTTATGGAATGCTTCTAGAAGATCTCTAAAGATTTATTTTGTCCCTTGGTTAAAATGGATCCAGGAAAATTCGAGACATGTTTTTTTATGTTTTTAAAACTCAAACAAAATGTTGTGAAAGTGTGGATGGAATTTAGCTATTGTGGTCTCATTCCAGCTTGTATTTGGTTCAATAATGTCTATAAATATTGCCTAGGTATATATCTTATAGAAAATGCAAAAAAAGATGCTATAATGCTTTACTATTTCCCGTTTTTTGTGCCAAAATAAAAACGTGTGAACCTTTTGGAAGCGCCATTTTGTCTTCCGTTTTAAACGGCTGAGCGAAGGGCTATAAATGTAGTCTAACAGAATGGTACAAAATTTGTTGTGGAAAATGTTTTGTGACTCTCCGCCACATATGCTTGGAGGAGAGTCGTTTAAAATTTTATGTCACCTCACCGCAGAGACTCCAAGTGCGCTATTAAAGGAGAGTCTTTTTGCATGCAAATATCAACTTTACTTTCATGTTATACATACCCAGCTACACCAAGATTGAATAGCAGCAAGTTAAAGGCGCCTATTCTTTGCACGCACATTCGGGAAAATCGATGCGTCTAATTATAAAAAACACAAACGGGATATATTTCTTGTTTTAATGGAGCTTCTTGATAGCTCAAGAACTCCCGGTAAATCGAACACCGGATAACTCGGAATTTTTTTAGTCTCCCTTTGGCTAATTTCTTCGTATAACTCGATTTTTTTTTTTTTTTTTCTTGGGAAAAGGAATTCGAAAGACTTGTTAAATGACAAAATTCAAATTTCTTTTATTTTCATCAATTCTTTACGGCAGACATATTATTTTACGGAAGAAGAAATTGCCTTAACTCGAACTAATATCAAATTTTTGCCAGAATTTGACTTAACAGGAGCCTCGCTTAACTTGAACATTCGTTAAGTTGAACCAACTCTTCTTGTACCTCCATGGTTGAACTATTTCCCCCGGTCCCTTGGAGGTTCAAATGACCAGAAGTTCACTGTACTTCCTTTGCGATATTTTCCTTTATTTTTTTAATAATTAATCATCAGTTTTGTATATTTTAGTGGGAATATTTTTACTTTACTTGAAAACTGAAGAATTAATCTTTCAACCACAAAATGGATACTCCAGTATTTACGAACTTCCATTATCATTTGTTTATACTATTTTCAAATAAAACTTTTGTCAAATTGCCAAATGGATGCCAACAATACGCATGGTTAAAACCTTTTATAATTTTTTAATTGCGATTATGTCCAAAGCATCACACATACAAGGACGACCTTTTCGCTCATTGGATTTCAAATTTAAGAAGATAGTTTTTCAGACATGATCTAGTGTTATCAACAAGATATCAACCTTTGCTTGGTAGGCTTAAAAAGATTGTTACGCAGCAAATCCATTTTATTGTTCAAACTCTTACCGCAATCTTGGTCATAAATATTTAACCCTATCAACACTGGACGTTTTTTGGATGATGCAGCCCTGAGACCTAGCCTCCCCCTCCAGTGTTAATAGGGTTAACCCTATCCAGGCTGGGCTCTTTGGGGCTCTGAATATATGCTAGAGTAAAATTTACATGCCAGATGAGCTAACAATTTCTTGAGATAGGTGACGTTTTTCAGGGCAGTTAACTACTCAAGAGACAGAACATTTTTTTCGAGATTAATGGCAGTCGAAATGCGGATGTTGAATGTATGTAAAAAAAGGTTTTTTAACCCTGCGGGAGCTTTTTTGGACTTTTTAATACCGGCGAGGGAGGAGGGAGTCAAAGGACCCCCTTTTGATGGAATCATGCTATATTGTTGAAACTTTCCTGACAGTTAGGTCAACCGTAAAAAACATTTTAGCATAATTATTATTTTTTAAGATGTCATTGACGTTTGGTCACCAAACTTCGTCAAAATGATCTTAGATAAATTGTAGGATAAAAAAAATTTCTAGTCATATAAATCACTCATTCAAAAGTTATGTAGAAATGTTTAGCACTCTGTGCCCCTCCCCTATTCAGGCCCTGCTAAACTTTTGTACATCACTTGAATGAATGGCTTATATGACTACAAATTTTGGGAGTTTTCCTACAATTTATCTAGGATCATTTTGAAAATTTTGTTTTTTCTCATTATTTTTGCTAGAAAATCATTTTGGCATATAGTTTGCAAAAAAAAAAAAATCACCTAAATTTTTTTTCTTTCTGCACCACCTGTTTTCCAGTTATGACGTCATTGTTACTAATGACGTCATCAAAAAAAAATATTTCACTAAAATGTTAATTAAGGGTTCACCCAAGTTTCTGAAAAGTTTTAACACTACAACATGGCTTCATCAAAAGTTATGGAGGGAAGGGGGGCACTTTGTGCCGCCCCCCCCCCCCCCCGGCTATTCAGAGCCCTAAAAAGCCCGGCCTGAATAAGGTTAAGGGGATAGGGTTAAAAAGCAACAAGATAGCACAGCTTATTCAAATATTTATTATATAATATATATATATATATTTCATAATTATTTCTTACTTATGCAGATCATTTTCGTATAAACCAGACGTCTAGAAATTTGCTATCAACTAGTTGTTGATGTACTGATCAATCCAGTTTCGGAACTCGCCAACCCTTGCAAATACCGAGTATGCATGCTTTGCATCACATCTAGCTGATCCCCAACTGACTGCACCTTGTAACGTCCAGCTTTTATCACTTTTTTGACAGACAAAAGGACCACCAGAATCACCTTGACAACCAGATTGATTTGGTGTAACGGTTGGATTTGCACCACATATCATTTTGTTAGTAATAGGAAAAATAAACGAATTCTTTCTGTTACAATCGGCATTACTTTGCACAGTCAATTTTAATTCTTGAAGAATACGAGCTGCATATCCACCAGATTTCATTTTACCCCATCCTATGGAAAGTGGTATCAAACATTATTTATGTTTCAGGTTTGTTCTTTTTTGCTAACATCACAAGTAAATTGTGCCAATATGATACCTTAGTTAAATTTCTCCACAATGTTATGAGAAGCATGTTGATTAGAATGCTTTTTAATGTACATAATAAAGCACACGACTATAACTATAGAAAACTAACGTTCTCCATCTTTTCTTTGTCCACTATCAAAACTGTGTGATGTTACTTGACAGTCGGATGTTACTATTTTATGGTCCCATATACTTATATTATCTGTCGAGATGAGAATGTTATAACCCAATTTCACATGGGGGGGACAAATGACCTGCGGCTACTTTGACTTGTTATGACTTATATAAGAGCTTGAGGAAATCATGTGAAGTTTTGTGACTTTTTCTAATTTACGATTGACCAAATAGATTTTTTGACCACGTTCTATTTTTCCGGGGGTAATTTTTTTTTAATTTCTAACTTTTTTAATCATTGTATTATAATCAAAATTGTAATCAAATGGTAGATTAGATATAATGCTGCTATCTACGTTACACATATAATATTATTACATAAATACACTATTTTACATACAAAGTCATTGTTGATGGTACTTTGCAGACCATAAAACATCATTTACTGAATAGGTCTTGAGGGTTATTTGTGAAAGCACTTTAGCTTATATTTTATATATAAGTTCTTTTGTGACGTTTTTTTATCATTTTTATCATTATATTTAAGAATATTAAGTAGATATTAAGTATAAATTTCGTGAATACGAACCTGTAATGTAGCACTTTGAACCAACAGCTGGTTTTTCTCCTTGAGCTGGTAAACAAATAGGTTGAACTCTATCAGTATACTTGGCAGGTCTATCTAATTTCATCAATGCAATATCATTATTCAGTTGTCTATTTCTGTTATACATTGGATGGACGATAATAGTAGATACATTAAAAATTTGCTCTCTCTCTGGTTTATTTCGATTGTGATCACCTAAGAACTTTAATGTTTGAGCTTATTGCTTGTATAACTTTTATCCTACAGCTTGGCATAGAAGTGCACATGTCACATATACGCGCATGAGCCTACCTGCAAGAAAAGACGTATGTGAGTATATGGCTCTCAAGAAAGAATGCTTCTTATCATATTTAGCAAATACAGAACGTTAAAAACAAAGGTAATCATATATTAACCTTATTTTCCCTAGGGGATAGGAGGGGGGATACTTTGTGCCACAACCCTCAAAATATCCGTATAATTTCCAATTCTATAATTCTACTAAGCACAGAATAGGTGACATTTGAAAACCGCTGACTGAAAGATTTTTCCAAAAATTATCTTGGTCCTCGACACTGGAAAATTTCAACAAAAAATATTTCTTTAAATACGGTATTATTTTGGTCTTCAAGGCATTACAACGGCTTTTTATTGTGTAATATTTGAAAAAGCATTCATAATTAGCAAGTATAACAAAAGAAATAATTATTTTAGCTAAATTACCTTTTCTTCTTCCATGTCTGGTTTTCATGGGTACTGCGGTTATTACTCGCATTCTGCATGAAATAATGGCATATGCAAGTTTTTATTACTTTTTCGGATAAATCGGGGTTGGGTACAGACCTTTCTAAATTGGGGTGGGGTATAGACCTTTTCACAAAACAATGGAAACAAGGCGTTCGTAGCAAGAATTAGAAGTTATTGCATTCTAAAAAGTTCTACTTGAAGCAGCATACACCTCGTTTTCATTGTTTTATGAAATTGTATATTCTATTATATTTCAAGCCAAAAAGCTTCTTACCTAAAAGAATCTTAAAACTCTGTGCAGGTTGATATTGTACACAATGTGCAGCAGTGACAAGCCATCTTTCATTTACCAAGGAACCTCCACAGTGAAACCGATTATAGCGATTCATTGTAACTTGCCAAGGCCAGGCACCTGGTGTCGCGTCAGCACCACCAACAACACGTGATTTGGCAACTTGTACCATTCCGCATTTCCCTAAATATGTAAATGTGAGCAAAATGAGTATTAAACATTCGATATTATGGGATGCTGAATCATGTAAATCTGTATATCAATATAATGAATAACTTGAATAACTACTTGCCATTTCCTCCTGATCCTCCTGTTGTACAGTGTCCACAAAATTGCTTACAGTTAACTTTCATAAAGTTAAAATGAAAAGGATTAATGCAATATAATTTATTATACCATTTCGCGCATGGATATGTATCTCTGCAATCTATAAATATTAAGATAATTTCATCAATTCAATTTTGAAAATAACTTTATATTTGTATATCCTAAACTATTGAATAATTTGAATATAATAATGGACCGATGGATAATTTTAATCCTTTTAATGCCTGGTCCAAATGAGGTAATGGTTTTAAAGGTAAAAAAACATATAATCTACTGTAAGCTATAAATGCTTTCCTACCCAACTGTAGCATAAGTTTATATTATCTATTACTTACCCGAGCATAATGCGACAGATATACTAATAGTAAGAAGTACTATTTTCATCTTCTTTTTTGTTATGACAAGCTGAATAAATGTATTTGTAATGAAAAAATGTTACTTTTAAAGATAGAAACTTTTATGTATATGTATCATGTTTCTAAGCTGATCAAATTGTGTGTTTTTAAAAGGAAGTATATTAAAGTTTTTGCACCACTTCTTACCAAGCGTTTTATCTCACTCACTAATGTGCAGTTGGTATCCAAGGTATGATAATCCATGGTAACTACGTAGGGATATTTACATTCTAATTCCCATACGCTCTCTTCAATATTTACACAGAAGGCCTACGTATCTAATTACCATACACGCTTTTGTTTTATAAGAACCTAGTTTACAAGAACATAAGGCTTAATTATGCTAAAAAAAATAAGCACGTGCTAAGAACATTTCAGAACGTGGTGAGAACATTTTAAGGCTTGGATCCCACAAAGATATATTTTGTATTATACTCCTTTTCGTTCCATAACAGATTACAGATATGTCATTTATGTATCATCAGATTCAGCAACATCAACAAAACGAACTTACCGATATATATCTGATCGACATGCTCATCACCCTACCATAGGTCCAAAAGGGACATTGTTAAGAACATTTTCAGTCTTAACCCTATTAGTACAGGGGGCATTAGAAAGGGAATAATTGCCGTAGCCCTTATAACTGTAGAATTGATAGTACAAATCATATCAATTAAAGTCGCTGATTCACCTTGAGTTCTTGCGGATGATTTTAATAACTGTTTTAACTCATTTAACCCTATTTAGTATGGTCTTTTTGTTCCCGCCCTTCATAACCTTTGATGGGAACATGCTATAGTATTGGAACTTTCCAGAACGTTAGTTCAACACAATAATAATTCTTCGGCATAATTATTTGTTCGATGGCGCCAATACTTATGATGACGTCATCAGGACCAAAACAGGTAGAATTTTTTTTCTTCTTTTTTTACCACCTGTCCAAAGTTTTGGTTGCTAAGGGAAAAATATTCCTAGTTATCAAAATAACTAGGAATATTTACTAGGAATTACTTAGCCATAAGAGCCATTTCTTCAGAAGTTATGATAAAAAAGAAAATCAGGCGAGCACTTTGTGCCTCCCTCCCCCACCCCCATACCGAATAGGGTTAACGACAGCTTTAATTTCCAAGTGGTAATTTGATTTTAAATAGTTAACGTTGATGTCAACCATGAAAATTATATCAATTGTTGCGCTATTTGCTATTGCTAACATATATTTCTAATATATTTTCAAAATTGTAGTGTAAATATTTTGAGGAATCCGCAGGTCGATATATCATACCAAATATCATAATATTGGCTTTGTCTAGAAATATCTCTCTCCATATGCACTTAATATTTGTTTTTTCCAAATCATTACTTCTCATCTAATTTATATTGTCTGCTATGTATATTCTTGCACCTCCTCATTGACCTGATAAACGAGATTTACTTGTAATGTCACCACCTTGTCACTACTTGGTTACCATAGCAATAAAAGTGCGATTGCAATTTTCATTGGCCGCAAAGAAGTTAGGAAAAGTATTAAAATTGTAGCTTATGTTTTCCACGTCGTTTTACAATTTGTCGCGTCATTTGAGTAAAATGTAGCTACAACATACACAGTTAACCCACATATTTGCTATGTTTTACTATCTCTCTAAGTGTTTGTGTTGTTTTAAAAAATAGAGTGTAAATAGTTGATAATAGCAACGAATTAAGTAGTAATGTGACAAAACGTTTATTTGTACTCGTAATAGAGATTTGGCCATTTAAGTTAAATATTTGCACTAAACGCCTTTGTAAGTTCGCCTCCTTCACATAACTTCAAAAGATTATTAATCATCTCACTTTGATAATCGCCACTTATTATATAGCCCTTTATTAGGATAATTAATAGACACAGTGTTGAGGAGCCTAGAAAAATAATTCAACATTTTGTTATATATTGATAAAGGTCATAGACCTGAAGGTGGTGTTTATTCTGATCTTGTTAAAAGAACACGTTCGAATTATCTAGTATATTCGAAAAATGTAATCCGCTACAAAATAGTGCCTTCGACCCTAGGTTGTTCTGAGTTGCGTCCCCCGAATACGAGATTAAAATACTCCCCCAAAATAGAGAAAATGTTTTAATATTTTGAGAATCGAATAATGCCAAAACTTAGAAAGAAAGAATTTGTGTAGAAAATGAGCAATACGAATAATATTTGAATTTTTGAAACCATATTTATGGTATTTGTATATTGGACATCGGAAATCGCTTTTAATGAAAAATAGTTGCTAATACAGTAACCGTCCGCTAACTCGAACCATCAAGGGAACAAGTTATCCGTTCGAAAGAGCGAAGGTTCGAAAATCGAAAGTATTTTAGGGTAACTTCAAACTCTGGGGGACCAAAATATCTGTTAAAAATTAACAAAGTTCGAAGTAAGCGGGTATTTGAATAAACGAACAATCTCTCATATAAAATATGGGACAAAAAATAATTACAACTACCCTGGCAATACCCAAGAGATTTATCGGGTAGACTTAGGGTTTAGAACCTTACGTCTTTTTTCAAACTCGACAAATTTTATTGTTTCTATTAGCCTAGTACCCAGACTCTTAGAACAAATACGAATTTTCGGGCTGTTTGACTTGCTAATCCGATTTCAAGGCTTTCCGTCTAAGTTGAAATTTCATAATTTTGCTCAATTTTCACTTTGTCTAAAACATTTCGAGGGGGATTGTGGTTTAACCGATTTGAATGTCCATAGTTTAACCAGGGGGGGGGGGGGGTCAAAGTAACCCCTACGCTATCTTAAGAACCAAACCTGCTGAATACTTGAACTTTTGCATGGACATAGGTCTCCTAATTTGCTTTTTAAAAATATATACATGTTTTGAAAAATTATGCAGAATGTGAGCTCTATTGTCTTTTTAAAATATCCATTTCCTTTTTTGGCGATAATTTCATAATTAAGCGGGAAATCAAAGGAAATCAATTGTTAATGAAAGGAAGTTGTTATTTAAGCTCTAAGAGTGAGAACTATGTACAGACAATGATTCCTGTGTAATTTATAACAAATTAGCAAATGTATCTGAGAATTTACTCATAACTCACATTCGGCCTAATTGTTTTGGAATTTTTTTTCACCAAAATTTCCGTAATAAAAAAATATTAAAAGTCCCAAGGATTAGCATAAACGGTTGTACGATATTTTTTAGAAGATTTTTCCTTTAAGTATCTTCCAAATGGGAAGGTCATATAGCTCAAGCATAAAACGGCCATGGTGTAAATATATCCCTTCCTATATTTATTATGATTGATTTTTTCATGTTACTGATAAAACTGTAGTACAGTGTGACTATTGGTAATTATCTAATTCCTGGTCAAACACTTATAACATCCATATTTCTCCACAACTTCTGCTAAATGTTTTGTTTTGAGTTGGCCAAGTAGCTACTTTATGAAAGTAAAAATTTCTGTAATAAAACAGAACGTTGTTACGATGTCTTGTGCCCCCTGGGTCCTAGAACTGAAGAGTTCGGCCTTTATAGGGTTAAACGGGAACATTAATGTTTTCCCTCACCACAGGCTCCTCACCTAGGATTATACTATACTTAAGAATCGAATGCTGAAGAACTGGGCAAATCATTTTGACAAATATGGAACAGTCTAGACTATTTTTTTATAATAGACATCAAAGTCTAGCTTGATGATGTTATTTCATGATATTTTACATGACCAATTAGATTTATTTACTGTACATAAATAAGAACTGTATTGGTTATGTATCTATTATCTAAGCTTACAAATGTATTTATCAGTTTATTCCGATGATTCTTTGTTTATGTTTTCGAAGTTAAAGGTACATATACTGGCTGTAATCCAAGTGCAAATATTAGGCTAATTTAAACTTGTCCGTCCTTTTTCACAAAAGATTTTCATGTTAAATGAGTTTTGTGACTTATTCTCAGTCAAAGTTAATATTTCAAATTTATTTTTTCTACCTTGTATCCACAACCAGTCCGCGTAACAAAAAAATACAATTTTTTTTCAAATATGACGTAACGTAGTGTAAGCAAGCCTTTAATATATTTTTAATTACGTCATGTACATGTACAAATAAATAAATAAATAAATAAAGTAAACAAAAGAAAATAAAAAAATATGACATTTTGATGTGTTTTGACCAAGACAAAAAATTGTAATGTACTGGAGGATATGCATCGTTTTGCGGTGTTGTTAGTATTATGCTCATTTTCATTGGATGCTCAAAGTAAGTTAAAGGTTATGACCCAGTAGTCACTTTGTCAATGTTTGCTATAAAGACGCCAGAACAACGTTTTCAACTGTATGTTCTAGCGTCTTTATTGTGGTTTTTGAACAAGTTTCTGTCCGCTCGGAAATACAGTTGAAGAATACGATTATTTCAAACTTTGAGAGGACCAGAAGGTAATTCATTGCAACAAATTTGTACTTTGAGTAGCCAATGCCTCGTTTTGTGAATAGGTATATGGCTACTTAAATACAGTGACACTATAGCGGACACCATTGGGAACAAAAAAAAGTGTCCTCGAAGCAGAGGTTTGTTTTTGAGAGTTTGACCAAGATCCGTTCCTGCAAAAAAGTGTCCGCTATATGGGATGTCCGCTATAGAGAGGTTCCACTGTATAAAGAATACAAACATAAAGTATTACCCAAGTATAGCTGATTTATACCGCCTGTAATTAAAAAACTGTTTGAAATAAAGGAAAGTTCAAAATAATTAAGGGTATGTTGGTAGATGTTCATTAAGGAAAATCTAAGAGACTTAAAAATTCTTTCCAAATAACGAAAATTCAAAATAGTAGGGGATTGGTTTGTCGGGGCTGTGAAATGAGGACCGTGTGCCGTGGTATGGGCATAACCGTTTTATTAATAAATTGATGACCTGGAATAACAGTGAAAATATATTGATCCGAAAATATTTTGATAAATAATTCATTGAGACAAAGTTAATTCATTACCCTATAAACCCGCATAAGAGTGCATGCGCCTTTAGCAAAGAACTTTTTATGGAATTTTGGTCGCTTAATAAAGACATACATTAATATAAATTGATGCAACAAGATAGAGTAAGCCAAGGATAAAAAAAATAGAAGTTCGACAATGATGCAGGTTTTTTCAAGGTTGACTTATTTTCAGAGGTTGACTTAACTCTATTCAGGCCTCTCCTCCCCTCCTGCTGAAATCTTTTGCATAACTTTTGAATAAATGGCCTATATGACTAGAAATTATGTGACTTTTCCTACTATTTATCTATGATCATTTTTAAAAAAAATAAATTCGGTAACTTTTTTCCTAAAGAATTATTTTACTATGCTGTTGTTTGAAAAAATATTTTCCTATAATGGAACTCGCCAATATATTAACTCTACAAAGGCTTTTTAGGGGCTCCTCAATACTCCCCTTCCGCAGTAAAGACGCTAGTACAACGTCGAATGACGTTATTCTGGTATCTTTGCTAAAGAACTTTAAACAATTGTTTGCCAACCGGGATTTATCTCTATATAATTATGGCTGTCTAGCTATCTCAGTAAGTATTCAACGTGTTATCAACGTCTGGCAGACGTCGTTTTAACTGACAAGATGTGGCGTGCAGAAACGTATAAAATTGGTTCTATGGACGTGTAAATAAACTATGAAAATCTATATATAACAATACATAGTATATAATACAAAGACGTTCTTTGGGTTACATTTGGTCATTATCAAGATGAGGGTACGTAACAGGGTACGTAACATGGACATCAATTATCAATAGTATTAATTTTGATCATTATCAAGATGAACTCGTGTAACGTAAACGTCAACGATTATATAAATATGGAGACTTTCTTCATAAATGCAAAAAATTGGATTGGCGTTGGATCAACGTTGAAGCAATGTCATTTCGACGTTGATCTGACGCCATGTGCCGACAGGGTGTGGTCTTTTGTAAAGATGACGACCTCCATCTGTTCCTCTTATTCCGACCATGACATCATCACACTCCACCCAGTGGACAAAAACCTGTTCAAAGTCTTGAGTAAAGAAGCTAGAAAACGTTGTTCTAGCGTCTTAACTGCGGACTTTGAACAAGTTTTTACTCAATAATTTAACATTAATTTGTATAATTTTTGATATTATTATAGCATCAACTTAATTAAGGCATTTTGTGCGAGGTTCAGAAATCCCAAGTTAAGAAATCTGAGTTTCAGATCCCGAGTTACGAATATGTCGTCATACCCCGAGTTAACTAACGTTAACTCGGTAATTTAGACATAAATAAAATTTCCGAGTTATCTCAAAACTTTTCCAAAACTTCTTTTATATTTATTTTTCTCTCGAATATTTGATAATTTTGAAGAAAATGAGGTAATGCGATCAAATTATCCAAGTTGGCACCATAGTATAGTGGTTAGTACGTTCCAACTTCATCGGAGCGGCCCGGGTTCAATTCCCGGTGATGTGCCAAGGTTGACTCAGCCTTTCATCCATACGTGGTCGGTAAAATGAGTACCAGTATGCTGGGGTAATAGGTCAACTTGATCTGGGAATGGAATGGAGTGGCGCCCTCCCCTACCCTCGCCTCCGAATGCGGTCGGCCAACTTACTTACTTACTATGACTGGTAATACAACTGGTAACCGAGTTACTCGGCGTCACTATCCGAGTAGCTCGTCTTGACGGCTGGTATCCTATTGATAAACAGCAGTAGTTACTAGGGCTAGCATGGTTAATACTGTGAAATATTTTTATGTGAGTATACACGGGAAACATTCATTCATTAGCAAAAACGTTTGGTAAAGCTGGGCTGGATTGCACCTAGGCAAGCAGTGTTACATTGAGTAGAGTCATAAAACCACGTCTGCAGTGTCAACTACCGACCTTGTGATTTTTGTTCATTTTTTTGGTGAGAAGAAAGCAACCGATGTCAACATTGAAATTACATGCATGCTTTTTTATAAGAATCACCTTTTTAAGCATTGTAATAGCCTCTATTTTGCCCAAACATTAAGCATCACCTCAGCCTAAGTCACGAGATTCATTTCTCGATCAGGAAAGCAAAGCTACACTCCGGATAATTTCAACAAAACAACCAAAGTCAAAACAATAAAATTACAATTTCAAACCAGAATATGTAATTGTAATTGTATCCTTTTTAAAATGCTTTTCGGAACAAAGTTGTCAAGCATCACGGAGCCTCAAATGTATTAATGCTTATAAAAAAGTGTGTATGTGATATGTAATATGATATGCTCAGTGGACAAAAACTTGTTTAAAATCCGCATTATAGTTGCTAGAATAACAATTACAACGTTGTTCTCCACTTAGTAGGTCTTTGAACAAGTTTTTACCAACTGCGATATGTTATATTTCAATTAAAAATTGACCTATTAATTGCAAGATTGCTCAGCTCTCTGCTGAAATAATTTTATTGACGCTACCTTATATGCATATATTTCACCTTTAGCACTCCCAACAAAAATTATGACATCCGACTATACCCGCAAATTACCCTTGTTTACAAAGAAATATGAACATGTCAAACAAACTGAACCTACAAAAGTATCAAATAGGCCAATACTGGACAATAACATCCGACAAAATGAAGACTATGAAAATGGATATTTTAAGAAAGAAAATACTACGATGAATATGAACGATAATAATTCCATTCAAGACGAAAATTTCGATCATGATCACAAGAGTATCGGTAAAATAGCGTCCGTAATAGTTGTCGGTGGAATGGTGCCCATTTTTCTTTGTTTTGTACTAGTTTGTTTACATTGTCCAAACTTATTTCATGGTACTTTAGTACAAGTATCCGATAGAATAACAATGATCCGTCAAACGACGGGAGTATATGAGCAATGTGAACACTGTGGTTCGTATACAGTAACGTTTCCAAGACGAAAATCTCGAATATCTGTTGATCATAATAAGGCTTTGATCAAGAAGATTTTTGCAAAGAAAAATAATTGTCCTAACGAACAGAAGCTACTAAGCCGTCATGGATGACTCCCGATCCACGCCGAAATAATGTCAAAGCGACAATTCATTGCGGGCACACGACGTCAAATGAACGTTTAAATAACGTCAAAACGACGTCGCAATGTATATAATATATATAAATATACATATTTATGTTCTTAATTTCTTATACAAAAATGTTGTTCTATTTTTCTAATCCAGTGCAATAACAAAAAAGATCTTTCTACAAGCAATTACATAAATATTTGAGTCTTAAGTCTACTCGGATAAACCTCTGAGGTAAACCTCAAGGGACGTCTAGTGGTCATTTTCCGTATTTACGTTT
>JAULBZ010000301.1:0-34180 GCA_032360805.1 Neoturris breviconis
TGAAAATCATCAAGTTTAGTGGGCAAAAGCAAAGACTGGATCTCATTCCAAGACAAAAGAGAATTATATCTAATCGATTTTTTTCCAAAGCCAACTGTTCTGACATCAGGAATATTATAAAAGTCAACGGAGTCATTATCACGGCTAAGGTCAACTGCATAAGTATTCTGAATCGAAGGGTCTTCCGAGGGCTTTTAAAAATAAAATATACAGTCTTACTAACATTCAAAGATATTTTGTTGGCATTCAGCCAATGGCAAAGGGAAATGTTTGGTTAATTGTTTTAAAGAGTCACTGAAATGTAGTAGATTTGTGTCATCTGCAAAATGATAGACATTAAAAATAAATGGGATTATGCAAATCATTGATGTATAACAAAAATAAAAGAGGTCCCAATACCGATCCTTGCAGGACACCATGTCTGATAAGTTTATTGGCAGATTTAGCTCCGGCAACAGAGACAAATTGCTGTCGATCTGTGTTAGGTATGACCAAAATAAGCAACCTCGTTCCCAGGGCTTCTTGCCTTTTCGAAACACGGAAGAGCGGCAAAGAACGCCCTGGCCTAGGGAACGAGGTTGCGAAATAAGGAGAGGGCAGTACCACGAATTCCATATTGGAAGAGCTTTTTAAGAAGAATTTCATGATCAACTGTATCAAATGCCTTCTGGAGATCAATAAAAACTTTACATGCAAATTTTTCATTATCAATAGCATCTATTATTTTCTGGGAGATATTTAATAGGGTTTGTGAGGTAGAGTAATTTTTTCTGAATAATACTTTATTTGATTCAAAAAATCCATACGCACGTTTGTATATGAGTTTCTCAAAGATTTTTGCCTAAGTTACGAAGTTAGATAACACAAATATAGGTCGATAATTACTTGTCTCCAAATTGGATTCTTTTTTATGAATAGGGACAACCTTGGCAGTTTTTAAGTTAGATGGAAAAATGCCAGTAGAAAAAGATAGATTAATGACCATTGATAGTGGAACTGATAGTTCAGCTTTGACAAGATACATTATTTGAGAGGGAAAGCTATATGGTCCAGAAGATTCACCAAGATCAAGAGAAGAAATACAATCAAGTACCTCAATGTCATCGGTAGGAGAGAGAAAAATTGTATTAGGAACAGGATCTTTCATAAAAGAAGAAAAATGCTTTGCAGTAAATGGAACTTTGTCTCTTAACTTATCAGCAATGGAAGTAAAGTAATCATTAAAAGAATCCGAGATAAGAAGTGGATCATTAACAGGATTATTTTCAATTTTTATAGAAGTGATAGAAGTTTAAATAGAAGTACGAAGAGATATGATAGATTTAACACCTTCCCAAACCTTACCAATGTTTTTGCGGTTATCACTAAAATATTTGTTGAAAAAATTACTCTTACTCAGTCGACATAGAGAAACAATTTTATTACGATATTTCTTAAAGGTCTCTTGGTAGAGAGATTTAAGAAAAGGATCTTTTTCTCTAACATAGGATTTATAAAGATAGTCTCGTTTACCGATAGAGGTAAGGATACCATTAGTAATCCAAGGACTGGATTTTATTCTCCTTTCTTTTTGGATGTCTTCTTTAAGGGGGTGTATTTGTCCAAAAAGCTGTTAAATAGTGTTGAAAAAAATATCAAATGATTGATTTGGGTCATTTGCATCTAACAGCAGGATAACATCCCAATTTATCTCATGTAATTCTGATAGGAAGGCATTTTAATCAAAATGTTTCCAGTCACAAGCATACGAGATGCTTGGTGCAGGAGGTTTATCAACAAAAGAATTTTCTACAATTATAAACTGAGAGAAATGATCGGAAATAGGGTTAATAATATTTCCAGAAATAGTGTCCCGCTCAGCAAAGTTAGTAAAAATATTATCAATGAGTGTACTAAGTAACTTCAGTGACTCTTGTTGTGGCATTATTATTATACACGCGTATGCTAGTAAAAATACTGAAATGGAGACCAGCTATAGAATAAGAACACCTATTTCTCAGAACACCTCCCATTGGCTGCTTCTGAATAATTCCTCTGAAGCGCAAGGACTTACAAGCTTATACAATAGATTCCATGTAAATTATTTATTTACGAAGAATATATTTATTAATATATACTTTTCCATAATCTGATGTTGACATTTTAGAGATTAATCGACCCCCTCCCCCTCTCTCAAGGCAGAGGCCACTACTATGAAAGGGGATACTTTTTTTACCCACTCCAGGTCTACATCTTTCTCCCGATAGGGGATACAACCCTCAATCTACGTTATTTCCCTCAAACATGGCCAGAATCACTTTACAGGGGGAACAGGTAGATTATAACGTAAAGAAAGAAAATGAATGGGGGAAGCAAAGAGACGGGAATCCATGGCTATCTGAAACCCGAACCACCAAAACAGTATACAGTAACTACGCGTATTTTTTTATATAAGGCACCCTTTATATGAACCCCTAAATGAGTTTTACCTTTAATGAGCTTGCAATTGATTGATTTCTTCGGTACAAAGAAACCAATCAAATGCAAGCCCGATTAGGGTGAAAATTTCTCTAACGTCGAATGAAATTTAAACATTGTGAAATCGCTAAAAACATTCAGGAGATCGCTAAATTTAAATCAAGATCTTCAGATTTTCATGATCGGGACGGATTTAATGGTTTTGATAATTGTTTTAAGAATAAACTGATTTTAGGTGCGTCCATCGTATGCATTGGGAAGCAATTACAAAATCGTTGGTAGTCTAGGAAAGGATATTATAAAGAAGAGCTTTATAATATCCTTGGTCTAGACTACAATTCTCACCAAAATGTTTGAGACAAAGTAAAATTTAAGCAAAATAATTTGTCTCGTATTTTATTTGAGAGATTGTAGTTACAAATATAAATTTTCCAGTTCCAGTGTTAGCCAGGAGTCCCGGTCTTTTCTTCGTTTTTCGCAATTTTAACTTCTTTTTCTTTAGATGGCTTTTCAAGGCAAGCAGAGCTAAAGGAGAGAAAATGAATAAAACGTTTTCAACGTTGCTCTAGCGTCTTTGCTGCTCACCGGATCATTTCAAAATTACGTTTCAAAACTGACTATTTTAGTAGTCAACAAAACCAAATTTGGCCAAATTCAACAAATACGAAACTGTACATAAGGGTAAATGAGCTTGCATATCGGTACCGAAATTGCATATTAGGGTAAATGAGCTTGCATATCAATACGAGCAAGGAAGTTTGGTACAAAGAAAGCAATCTAATGTAAGATCGTTGACTTAGTCTCTTCTCTCTCTGAGTCAACTCTCTATACAAGTTATATACAAAAAACGTAATTATCAATTTCTTTCATGGTGATTTAACTTTAATCCGATTTCTATCCATTGTGAGACACATTTAAAAAATGTTGAATATTTTAATTTATATATTTAAACAAACTAATGCCAAATAAATCGAACATTAGTTTTAAAAACTACTAGTACCAATGGGAAAAAACTTGTTCCAATCCGCAATAAAGATGCTAGAACAACATCGATCGACTTTGTTTTAGCGTCTTTACTGCAGACTTTGAACAAGTTTTTGCCCACTAGGTAATGATGAAACTGTTTCAATCCGATATGCTTATACGTTCATATAATTATTTAGAAGAGATGATAAACCAGTGAAGATTAGCAAGAAGACATGATAAACAAAGTGAAGATTAGCAAGAAGACATGATAAACAAAGTGAAGCTAAATACGTTCATTTAATTATCTAGAAGACATGATAAACAAGCGAAGTTAAAGCCAAGTGGATCATGAATAAAATTGATGAATTCAAAAGAGGTAACACTCTGCAGTGGAGGCACACGAAGCCAGATCGTTGAAACTAACACGACGTCATTTTGACGTTATGGACATTGATTCGACGTCGTGTGCCCAGTGAGAAACACACCATTCATTTTAGACTTTTCTATGTTTCATCGCTCCAATCCTGGAAATAAATATATGGGACGAAAGCAAAATTACTGCAAAAATTGAGTTTGGAAATTCAACTTAAATAAAAAGCCTTAAATTTGGTTTAGCTACACGAACGGCACGAAAATTCGAATTTGTTCAAAGAGCCTGAGTACTAGGCTGCTACGAACAACAGAATTTTATCCAGTTTGCAAAATATACAAAATCAAAAATGTAGCTACGAGATAAATCTCTAGGGACCAAAATGTCGCATAATTCATTTCCATGATTGTCTGAAAAAAAAAATTCTCGATTTTTGCTCAAATTACGCATTTAGCTTAGAGTTGATTTTTACATTTATAACAAGAAAATTTTGTTAAATATATATTTGGGACAAAGTAACATTAGGCAGTCTTTACATTGACCCCTAAATAAGTTTCACCCTAAACAATTTTGCATTCGATTGGTTTCTTCGTAATTGCAAGCTCGTTTTTAGAGTGAAATTCATTTAGGGTTCTATAGCCTGTACTACAAACTCGACGTCTGGCGAGAAAACGCGCCGGCACTTTTTTGCCGCGGGGCGGGTCTGCGAAACAGGCTAGGGTTCTACTGCGTACTTTGAAAAAGTTTTTTCCCCTGGTTCCAGTGTGATGATCGTTCAAAGAAACAATGGACCATCTTCAAACGACTCTCTTGATACATACTGATACCCAGCGCTGTTTGTTTCATACTCGTACCCAGCGCTGATAGTCTCTATTATCGCGGAAAGTCGACTTATACCTACTCTCGCCGACATGAATATCCGATTTACCAAAGAGAGACAAATAGCCCTGGGAACGAGGTTGCTATTTGTCTCTACTACGGATTGCCGATATAATTAAGTATTTCATTGACTTGAATATCCGCGATTTCACTAAGTACTAAGGATCTGGGAACGCGGTTGCCTTTTCAAATTATTTGCCAAACAAACAAACAAAAAAAACAACAACAACAACAAAAAAAAAAAAACAAACAAACAATTATTATTGGGTGATTAAAAGAAATCCAATGTGGTTAATTTGTCAATCTAGCTACAAAGAAGTATTTCCCATTGATAGAGCTTGCAATTGATTGAATTCTTCAATTAACAAGTTGTTGACTCGGTGCTATTCTCTGCAAATTTTAAGTCGAAAATAGCTCCTTGTTAAGGCGGATCTCCACTGAATTAGTTTGCGTGAATTATAAATGAAGTCATTGCATTGTCACATGATAGTATGAAAGACTACTGAATACGGACCCATACCTGGACTGTGTGTTTGCCATATATGAATACGGACCCATACCTGGACTGTGTATTGCCATATATGAAGGCAAGGCACTTTTATATTTTTTTACCCACAATAAATAATTGGCACCTAATAATTAATATACTTTATATGGTTTGATGAAGTAATACTAACTAAAATACTAACCAAAGACATCTCGAGGTAACTATAGTAAACTCATTTCGAAACATTTATCAAATACTTAACATTTTTTACATAATCTACGTCATGAAAACTAGGCGGGAATAAAACAAATCACCCACACATTGTACAATTGTAATCAGTTTTAAAGTACTTTGTATTTAGTGTTTTAAAAATTATAGTTTATATATTCAATTCACATATATATCGTCCTGCGTCTGTTGTAAAGGATTGTGTTTATAAGAAGAATAACTATATATTTATTTAGAGACAACCCAGTGCGCATAATTTGTTCAAAGTCCGCAGTAAAAACGCTGGAACAATGTTTTCAAAGTTGTTCTAGCGTATTTACTGTAAACTTTAAACAAGTTTCGCTTACTGAGAGGACAGGTAATGTGTTATTTCCTTTATTGTATTTACATCTAAAAAAGTCATTGCACCTGATGGAAATACTGGTTCAACCTATGGGAGGACGGGGGCGGATGGAAGATCCGTAAAGAATTGTGCAAACAATTCAAACTGACACTACATAATTCCCATATCTTCAAAATCATTCATGTCTTAATGGTACGGTAAGATGCGAAATGATTCTTTACAGGTTGTATCAGATACTTAAAAAGTGCGAAATCTCATTACACATAACCAGAAGTCCAGGCCTTTTGTTCCTTCTCGCCTTTTTTTTTTGGTGTACGCTTTTATTTATTATAAGCAATAAGGTCAGGTTTCAGTACTGAAAGTTGCTTAGGATTAACTAAATATATATATATATATAAAAAGTGCAATCTTTCAAAGGAAGGGAATGAAATGCTTAGTTTTCTAGGCTACATTACACATATAGAAGAGATCTTTTTATGATCAAGGAGACAAAAAATCTGAACGAAACCTATTATATTTACTCTTTATCAGCCATATAGTTCAACCTCAATCCAAGCGCTTCTTCTCTCTGATTTAGACGTCAATAGAGAAGCCCTGGGATCGAGGTTTAAAAAGGATGAATCATAAAGAGAAACTAATGTCATGAAATAAGAATTTTATACCGTCGTGTGAGCCACAGTTAAATATTGGACGCTGTTTAATGATGTCATTAAATCACTGCCTATGGGAGGTCACACGCTGTTTTTATTAGAGCATAATGCTTAAATATGCTAAAAATTAAAAACATGCTAAGAACAGGCTTTGCGCCAACAAGGGATTTTTTTATATATATAATATTATTTTTCTCCACACACAGACTTATAAAACAGTGTCATTTCGGTATCATCAAATTCAGCATCATCAACAAAATGTTGAACGACCCAAAAATATAATGTTGTAGCTAGCTACTTTCCAACCTTTTTATTAATTATTAGTTAGGCTCTTTTTTTCGTCATATGATTATAAAAATCAGAAAATCAGTTATAAGAACTGCAAAAGAAAAAAAAATAAGAAGCTGGGAATCCGGGCTAACAACATTTACTTTTGTACTTTAATTACATTTATTTACAGAAAAACAACTACTATTTTTGCTCATCCGCGAAAGTTTATGCTCGCGAAAAATTCTCTTTTGGACGATCCGCGAAAGTTTGTGCTCGCGAAATGCAAAAATTTCGCGGATTTTTGAAACCGCGAAAGGTAATGCTCCTAAAGTAGTTCAAAGTCAGCAGTAAAGATGCTAGAACAATGTCTTCGACGTTGATAACTAAGGATCCCGACAAATATTTTACAGGTGGTAAAAAAAGTTGAGTAACACATTTTTCCTAAATTTTGTTTGCACTAACTGTTTTGCCATGATGGCATCGTCGTGAAAATAATTATACTAAAATGTTAATTATGTTTTGACCTAACTTTCTGGAAACTTTCAACACTACAGCATGGTTCCATCAAAAGTTATTGAAGGGATTATGGCCTAACACGAAATCAAAATCCCCCCACAAAATCTTTTTCTTTTTTAAAAAATAACACTAAAAATAGACACAATAAAATTGAAGGGGAGGAGAGAGAGATAGTATTACAATATATGACGTAGGTGTATATCATTTGCATACACATCGATATTTTTTATTATCTGAAAATTTAAACCAATCAAAACAAAGTGCTGACCCATTAATAAAAAAGTATAAATATAACAGAGCTGTTTGTCAGATCATCATAATAAACTGCACAAATGTATTTTCTTTTCTTTGTAAGTAATAGAATGGCTCCTGGTTTGTTCTCTTTCAAAGTTAGATAGCTAAGTACTAGAAAAGCTCCTTATATATCCTTGGCTATAATAAATCTCTACAAGCACACGGCGTCGGGCCAACGTTAAAACAAAGTCAAAACGGCGTCGTAACATCGATTTAACGTTGATCTGACGTCATATGCGGGAGAGGAACAATTAGCTTTTCTATATCGTTACGTCTTTAATATTTTACTTCTCAAGTGACGTCACAATTAGTTTTAAAACTTATTTGTAATGCTTAGTTTTGTTAACGAGTTTATCACGCGATGAGGAAATGTTGTTTTACGTTAGTCTTAAGCAACCTCGTCCCCAGAGCTTCTTGCACTTTTGAAATATGAAGAGTGCTCTTAATCACTGGGAACGAGGAAATATTATTAAGCAATTACGTTGAAATTAATTTACATACGTAGATAATTACTCAATGTAAGCTCATTAGCTAGTTGAAACAAAGGGGAGGATTAAATCATACTTTCGTGGTTTACCTTGTTATAAGTTATGGCGGAATACTGACGACGTCAGATAATCAAAATACTTGAAGGAGTAAGTAACTCGCTTGAAACGTTCTTGCTGAACTTTACTATAAATTACTGCAGCATTTGGATTAAAAATAAATTTACAAATAGGAGTGCTAATAGTCAGCAGTCCATACCGAAGTAACCAATCCATTGCAAGCTTGTTGACATATCACCCTCCTTCTGTGCCAATTTTTTCACCATGCATTCTTACATTTAGATAAATCAATTAATGCAAAAATCAATATGGTCTCTGCAGATATGTTAACTAGTCGTAAAAAAGTTGTCGTTGTCGGTGACGGAGGCTGTGGAAAGACTTGTTTGTTAGTTGCATTTGCAAAGAAAGAAATGCCTACGGACTATATTCCGACAATATTTGAGACGTACGTAACAGATTTGAAAATTGACGACATAAACTATGAATTAGCATTATATGACACCGCTGGACAAGACGCATATGATCGTTTGCGTCCATTATCATATCCCGACACTGACGTTTTATTAGTATGTTTTGCCGCTAATTCACCAGACAGCTTGTATAATGCGTACGACAAATGGGTACCTGAAGTTCGACATTTTTGTCCAAATATACCCATTATTTTTGTTTGTACAAAAATAGACTTACGCGATGACGAAGCAACATTAAGAACATTAGAAAAATCAAAACAAAAACCTATATCTACTGAGGAAGGTAAAAACATGAGTGAACAAGTGAAAGAATCCTCTTATATAGAATGTTCTGCGTTAAATCTATTCAACATAGACAAAGTATTTGAAGCTGCTGTTGGGGCTACCATTATGAAAAATAAACGAAACAAAAAACTGAAGAAAATAAGACAGCTACGTTGTAACTTTCTATAACATGCTGTGCAGTGGTCGCAATAAGAGAAAATAGTCACTGTGTGGGAGTGCTGAATACGATAGTAAATATCTCTATAATATAAATATCTCCAGCCGGCATCAAAGTCCGCAGACGCTAGAACAACAACAATGTACTAGCGTCTTATTTTGATGCGGAATGCGGTTCCGGACACGTCTGTATATAGCGATATCTACTATTGTACTCAACAGTCTTTAATGCTGTTAATGTTCGAGAACCAAAGGCTTGACATCAAAGCAGTTTATCATCGACGAGATAAATCTAATGAAATTTCCGTAGAAACAACTGACCAAAATCATCAAAGGTAATGACTGCGTTGTATCCGGTATTTGATGCCTGTTGATTATCCATTACTTCATACCTCGTACAAGTTTAGAATTCAAGAGAAATTAATCAAGTTATAAACTAAAGTAAATGGATTCCAAATATACAGTAAAGCTATGATGAGCTTTTTAAGCTCATCTTTTGATTGGACGAACAAAATACAAAGGATTTCGTTAGAAAAAAAGGAAAGAATATCAACGATTTATTACTAACGATTTTTTCCTTCCGTTACAGGAAGATATCCTGAACAACAAATAAAATAAATGGATATTTTAAAGTAGTTAAATTAAATTAAATGATTTTTGTACACAAGCACATTTAGTTGAAACATTGTTATTGAAGTCGAAGAGTTATATAAATGAAGGTTTGGTCTGTTTTTTGTTTTATTTTCATCAGTTCGTGTGTTTTATCTTTCTTATCTTATATAGGGAGACTGGATCGAATAATTCAACGAATTGATAAAAATTGGCACGAATGGTAAAAATGACAAATGCCTATAATAAGAAGCCATCATTCTATTCTCGCGTGAATAACTACTTTTGTTTTATTTACTTTTATTACCTCGCTCTTCTTATTATTTGACATATCGAGGTGGTGTTTTTGCAGGGTACACACGTGTTTTAATAATCGCAAACTCGAACCACCATGAGACGAGATAAATGTTCGAGTTATCCGAAGTAACTGATAACTCGAATTTTCACACAGTTACCGTAATTATTCGAATTAGCGACAAGCTGCGCTTATTTTAAACTTGACGAAATGTAAGTCCCCATGGAATAAATAAACAGTAGATAAAAGTGACAGTTTGAGGCCACGTGTATAACTATAAACTACATGTTCGAATAATCGGATGTTCTAGTTTATCTGGTAGTATTTCTTTAGCAAAATACAACGGACGAAAATTTTAATCCGAATAACAAATGTTATCCGGTATTCGAGTTGCCAGGATTGTACTGTATTTAGACTATGTTCACACTTATCGGATAGAAATCATTTCGGAATGAAGTACATACCGGATAGGCCTTGCGTTCACACTGTTCCTCTTCTATCCGATATACTCAGCGAAATGATTTCGTTTCGCTTGTTCTGGTGAAATGGAATCATTCCGGCATAGTTTTCGATTAGGTGTTCACACTTGAAACGGAATGAAATAGTCCCGAAATAGTTTCTATCGACAAGTGTGAACATAGTCTTAAATGCGCAACACCTGCAATGCATTGGCTTCTTGAGGGTTTATAAAAGAAAGCTTTATAGACTTCAAGCTAAAAGAGATGGAGGTTAGTAGCTAATATATAGGTCTAACTCACTAGTTTTTGTATAGGGAACAGTTGCGCAGCAAAGCATCCGACATAGAGTCATTGTTTTGAGAAAGTTGAAATAGCAAGAATGCATGCACGCACACACAATGCTGTTTATTTACATTGTAAACAAGTAGTTCGTTACGAGTAGTTATTTACTAATGTAAACAAACAACGAAAAAATTCTGTAAAAGTATCCACTGTCACGCGTTGCGGAATCAATTTTATTTAAATACTTATTACAAATCTATTTCAATGTTGGGTGAAAGTCCTGGGAACGAGGTTGTCATATTTTAATCACAACTTTATCTCCGCTCTATGGATTTGTTTCTAATGGATTTGTTTCTAATGACGAGTAAAGAAATTAAAGAAATCAACAGAAATAAGATATTAATAGCCTACGATATAGCTAGACCTTCGCTTGTTTAGCTCGATAGATACTCAATCCGTTTCACATAAACCGTTTAAACCAATACCGTAACGCCCACTCAATTGTTGAAAAATTTATAAACGCCACTTCCCCAATAAACGCCCCTCTAACGAACACCACTCAAAAAGATCGCTATAACTCAAAGGGTATGGAAACTAATCTGAAGTAAATTACTGGAATTTTGAAATATTGAGATACGGACATTTGTATACATAGGACCATAGATTAGGACTGGTAGATCGAGGTTTGTAAAATAATCTCGATATCCACGGTGCAATGTTGAGTTTAAGTTTTTATATGGTTAAAAACTAATTGCGAGTATTGTGTATAGAATAAAAGAAAATTAACATTTTTCTGTTCGTTTGTACACGCGCTGGAGAGAACATAAGGATCCAAGAAAAAACTCATAACCAGCAAAACACTAGGAAATGTACCCTAATTACTATTTTACTTGGAAAGTTGTCATATCGGCTTAAGCAAATTGGAAATTAAGAAGAAACTTGGAAGCAACACTAATTGCCCTTTAAAGCCGAACTTTGAATGAACTCGAAAGTGTTCCGCTCTTTAGAAATAGTATTACATAGATATTCTTAATACTCAAGGGAGGGTATCATACAAAATGACAGAAAAATTCAAGTTTTTATAAGAAGTAGGTGTTTGTAGAGGTTTTTTTTTACTTCCGTTTCAATCAGTGAGTCATCTTAAAGGTACATAATCACCTTTTTTGGTCAAATTTTTAATATCTATGTCAAAAGAATCAGTGACACACACTGAACATACTCCGAAAACTTCAGATTCTAAAAATGTCAAGAATTGGCAAAACAAGCAATTCTTTCCTTTAAAAACAAAAAATGTTTGGCCAAACAAGATGGCTGCCACACAGTGATCATAGAAAATACATAATTTCCTACGACTTTAATCAATTATATCTCCACTAATATTCATTCTTATGGAGTCAAATCTTCAGAACATGTTCTCAGCAATATGAACTTTCATCTTGACTATAAAAGGAAAAAATGGAGAAAAAAAAGACTGAGGGTGATTTTGTACCTTTAACGTCATCACGAATGAAACTGTCAAAAATAAACTAACCAATAAAAAAGTTGAAGTAAAATAGAGCTATTGACAAATACGTGAAAACGTGGTGTTGACTACTCAAAGTAGAACTTGTTGCAATGTAATAACTTCCTTTTTGTGCAGTTTCTGCACAAAAAGGAAGTTATTGCATTTCAGCAAGTTCTACTTTAAGCAGCCAACACCTCGTTTTTTACGTATTTTTGAGTAGGTCCATGGTCCATGTCACGTCTCAGTTCTAGACATAAACCAAATAAACACCGTGGAGGAGAAAATTTTGAGAATTGCTTCAGGATTTCTAAAAAGCTATGCTCAAAAATCATTCCTCCACAATGATGTGGTCTTATTTGAATTCTTTCTACTGCTAATCACGCCGAAAAGAATTCGTTTAATTAAGGTGTCCATTAACACTCCTACAAAAAGTACGCAATACAAGTGCAATTTGAATATTTTCTTAACCAAATACCCAGCCGGCAAAAACCTGTTCAAAGTCAGCAAAAGAACGTTAGAACAGCGTTCTATAAACGTTGTTCTAATGTTATTTTGCTAACTTTGAATAGGTTTTTGTCGGCTGGGTAAATATTATAGTTACATACTATAATTCATCGTTATTTAGAAAATCTTTTAAAACAATTTTTTTCTCTCAAAATCTTTGCTATGATGGTTGTTTGGTCCATAGCAACAGGACCTGAAAATCATGTTGCAGGATATTGAACTTAGCAACCGTTATTTAAACATATCTAAAACTTTATCAGTTTAAAATGACTTTCTAATGATATATTGAATCTTATGCAATCTTGGAAATTAAATTAAAGACATTTTACAAATTTCGACGAATAATACACGCCACAAATAAAACAAAATTGCGGAAAAGTCTCTAGAGATTTATCGAGTAAGACTTAAGACGTATGATCTAAACTCGACGAATTCTGTTGTTCATAGCAGCCTAGTACCCAGACTTTTGGAATAAATTCAAATTTTTGAAATTGAAATTTGAAATTTGACCTTTTGCAAAAACTTCACTTTGTGTGTTTTGTCTCAAGTTGTAGGTTACATTTTCGAATTTGTATTGCATCCTTTTGAAGGAGTGTAAAAGGTCACTTTAATGCTTTTTCTGCACAGCCACAATAGATGAAACCTCGTTAACAGGGATTCTTACTTTTTTCAAATCTCAAAAGACAAAAAGCTCATTGGTAACCTGAAACTATGCTCAAAAAACCCTCCTACATAGTGATTATTTGTTCTTATTTCAACCACTGCAAAGATAACAAGTACAGTATATTCAGTTATCTTTCCCACTATTGGTTATGAATGTCACAAACATAAAGACAGATTTCCACTAGGCGAATTCGTTCGCACGAATTCTAATTGAAGCCATTAAATTGGTTGAAAGTGACGTCACGTCATTTAGAATTCGTACGTTCGCCACCGGGAGGTGTTTTGCGAAATAGGTGTTCTTATTCTCTAGCTGGCATACTTTTCGGGATTATTCTTGCTATATAACACATGCATTAAAGAACAATAATTTTTCTTAGCCGAATATGAATCTAGTCTATAGAACAGTTGATATTTCCAACTAAATGAGATTTTTCTGAAATGGTAGTTTTGTCTTATAAGAACACTCTTTTTCCAAGCTAACCACAAGAATAGCTATCATAGAACAGATCATATTTCCAGCTGGAAAATTTATTTCGGAGTCAATTTTTTTTTCTTTGAACATTTTTCCAGTCAGAGCTTCTCCAAAACAGATTGATTTCCCAGTCCACGAGATGCTGCTCAGAACAGCATTTTTTCAGACAGGAGGTGAATTACAGCACAAGAACAGGTCAAACTTCAGCGGTGCCTTTTTTTACGAATAGTAAAAGAACAGATCTAATTCCCAGATAATATACCCCTTAGAACATTATTTTTAAGAACATCTCTGTTAGCTGCAATCGGATATTTAATTAAAGTTTTTATATATAATTATGATGTTCGAAAATTAACGAATTTACAGTTCACGTTATACAGCAAATACGACTGGGTTTTTTTATATAAAGAACAAACTTATCAAACATCTCTTATGTCAATATTTCCTTTATATTTCTACTTAAAAAGATATCGATGATAGACGCGTTATTTTAGTATTTATCTTTCTAATTCCTAAGAAGAAATCACTATATTTTATAAGAAGATCCGATAAACAACAAAATTTCAAGAGGTCATTATGATTCAATTTTCATACAGGGATCAGGTATGGTGCTTTATAAACTCGTTTTCTGTTATCGCAGTTTTTATCTAGTTTTCTCCACAACAACGCAAGCATGTGTAATATATAACACGACGTGTCTAAAATAATACAAGCTCAATGTAAGGGACCATCTCCAAAATTCGTTACCAGGGGAAGAGTGCTGAATCAATGATTCGGGACGAAGAAACAAATCCATTGCAAGATCATTGACTTAACACTCTTCATCATAGATTAATTTTTCTGAAAATTATTTATTTTACTTTTTTTAAAGCTGCTAAGATATCTGCTTTTGGTAACGAATTTTGAAGATGGCTCCTAAGTAGTAGTGATCAGCAAAATCTCCGTAAAACACCCAATAAAGTAGATACCTCTCTAAGGCGGGAAGTAACTCCGGTAACAGACTGATCTGAAGGTTGATCTCCACTAGGAGAATTCGTTCGCACAATTTCTAAATGAAGCCATTGAAAGTGACGTCACTTATTTCTCAACATTTCTTATTTCTCAACTTTCTATGAACGGAAATCTCTCTAAACATTTTTTGGAGAACCCACTTATGAAATAGCCAAGTATACTTACTTAGCCCTCTTCGTATCACGTTCCAAAATATAGCGAAATAGAAAAGTATTCTGGGTAACTGGAAATAAAAATAGAAATAATTCTCTACTTTTTTTCTAAATCGAAAAGGTTTAGAAGGAACCTCAAAAAACAAAACATTCTTACGAACACAGATAAAGTGACATACTTATTTCAAACGCATAAATAATAAGACATTTCATGAATTTTGGTAAGAATGCACACCACAAGTAGATTTCAAAGACGGAAAACGACCAGGCCAAGTCTCTAGAGATAGATTTATCTGAAAGATTTATCGAGTAGACTTAAGACTTAGGTTTTTTTGCAAACTCGACAAATTCTGCTGTTTTTAGCAGACTAGTATACCCAGACTCTTGGAATTCGCTTTTTTGTGTCTTTTGTTTTTCTACCTAAAATGTAAGGCTTTTTAAGCGGAAATTCGGAATTTTTGCTCGAATTTTACCTCAAATATTTATGTGAGTGTTTGATGCTATAAACCTATAGAACTAAATCATGCGATAAACCTATGACATCAAATCATGTCAAAAACCTAGAACCTATACCATATAACCGCAACCATACCAAACTATAAAACAACCGTACCATAAACCTATAAACCTAAGTCATAAGCATACCGTAAACCTAAAAACCTAATAAATCATAACCAGATCATAAAAGTTGTCTAATTTAACTGAAACGATGGTGCAGTGGTGCAAGCCGGGTGGGCGTCATTCGTTGCAGAATGCATTGCGGACGGAAGGAAAGATACTGGATTGGTATTTCTCTGCCTTTAGCGAGATTGAACAATGCTAATATTTAAACCCAGGACGTTGTTCTAGCGTCTTTACTGTGGACTTTGAACAAGTTTTTACCCACTGGGAATTGTATAGCACTACCCTACCTCTTTATCATTGACATCTATATTGTTTCAATAACTAAGACCTACAATTAGTAAGTCTGATTTATTTGGAGATATTGAACCTTTAAACATTATAACATTACAGTTATCTTTATAAAGTTATTTTTAAAAATATTGGCTACGGCCATCTTCAAATCTCTAGCTATCTAGCGTCTTTAATCCGGAATTTGAACAAGTTTTTCTTCTCTGTAAATCAATGATGTCATCCATTTAATTCTATAAAACGTTTGTTTCTAAAATGGTTTCTCAAAATAGCCGCAGAATATAAACGATCATTATCAAGATCGGAAAGATAAACGGGATTATCGGGAAATTATTCTAGCAGTATAGCTATAAGGTTAAATTTTTGAAATATATTTCTGTTTTAACAGATCGATATTAAATGTTTTACAGGAGACAAAAGTTAGACCTATTGATAGACTAGCAGGCCGTCGTTATAAAAAGAGTCTTTTACCGTTTTTATTACAATACTCCGATTTCCCAATTATCGCCGATACCTTTCCCGTTTTCTGGATTTAGCCTACTAACGACTATAAACTAGTCTAACCTATTCACAAATACATGAAAACGAGATGTTGGCGGCTGCTCAAAGTAAAAACTTGTTGCAATGCAAGTTATTGTATTGCAACAAGTCTATATACTGCGGGTATGTGATTCTTGTTCAACGTAGAAAAGACGTCGTTTTGACGTCGCGACATTGGGTGTACATACACATGTTTCCCGCACGCGCATATAAGAAGTACCACAAGTAGTTTATAATTAGAATATATAATTCAATCCGTTGTTTGAATGTTAATAAATCGTCTCAATATTAAGATCTGCAGCTGTGGTCGAAGTAGGAGCAAAAAATAACCGTGGAAGAGTAATTTTGAGCATAAACTTCAAGCTACAAAGCCTGAAGCTACTCCAAAAATCCTTCCCCCACAGTGATTATTTACTCGTCAACGTTCTTATAATTGATTGGTTATTTCTTGAAATAACACCCTCTTTCCCAGTGTTTAAGATAATATTTCCTAAATGACTTGTGGTCACAAAACAGTTAGCAACAATATGTATATATTAACGTTAATCATCCCAAGACGCTATAACTTTAAATACCTCCTTATATTATGTCATATAGCATTATCGTGTGAACCAGACCTTAAGTCATGGATAAGCTCTGAGTCTTACGTAAAAATTACGAGGGAGTACTTTATACATATTTTTTTTTAATATACCTATTGCCATACAGAATTGATATAAAGAAAGCTCATAGTAGACAAATTAAACCTTTGATATAGAGCAATGTTAGCTATATAGAAAAAAGGAGAATGCATAGAAAGGATACGCTTCGTAAATGTACAATACAAATATATACGTAGTGTGTAAACACTTGTTTAAAGTTCGCAGTAAAGACGCAAGAATAATGTCACTAGACGTTGTTCTAGCGTCTTTACTGCGGACTTTGAACATTTTTTTGCACGTTGGGTGTGCGAGTGATGAGTACTAATACAGCAATAAAAAATTGATTGAATTGACTTTCAAAGATAATATTTACAGAGAAGACAAAAAAGAGTACCAAGTCAAAGATCTTAAAATTCAGTGGTTACTTTAACAAATATAAACCAATCGTTTACAAGCTCGTTAACATAACACTTCTAGTATTATTTTAGTACAATTTAACAGGATTCAGATACATTACATCTGACATAACAATAGTTACCCAGTAAGCAAAAACTTGTTCAAAGTACCCAAGTAAAGGCGCTAGAACAACGTTGAAAACGTTGTTATTGCGTTATTACTTGAGGACTTTGAACAAGTTTCTCGCACTGGGTTTATAACTAACTAACTAAATAACTAAATGAATACTATGGTTAAACACAGAGGAAAGGACTATTGAATACCATATTTCGTGAGGATTACATTGGTTAACTAAGCGCTCCCAGTGGGCAAAAACCTGTTCAAAGTCAGCAAAATAACGTTAGAGCAACGTCCACACTTTGAACAGGTCTTTGCCGGCTAAAAGTAAATGGTAATAAAAAGAGAATGAATACTTAGTACGTAGTAAAAAAAAATCATAGCGTCGAAATATTAGTGAAGAAAACCTTGTATTTAAAAAATTGACTAATCAAGAAACAATGAAATTCTTTCAAAAGAAAAAAAATTCGTCAACTGATCTTCTCTCACCAGAACAGAGTGAAGCACTTACTTTAAAAGCTTGTCTCGATTACTTCAGTAGTCAAGGGGGAGTAGAAAAGACAATTATTGATGGGCAGAGATATACAATTAAGAAAATTGGTAAAGATATCAATGGACTCACAAGTCATGAACTAGACATACATTTTAACAAAGAATTAATCAACGAAAGGGCAATCAGGAAATATGAGGTGGAGGATAAAACTTTTCATTTAAATGAGGCTGGATGGTTTCCAAGGTTACGAACAATTAAAATTGACGAAGATACAGAGAGTATAAGCAGCGATAACTCGGTATGATAAAAGCTATAATTTGAAAGCTTCGTGGAGTCTTTCTAGGTCTTGTCATTTAGATATGATCATGTTAATTAATAAATCCCTTCCAAGTGGACAGAAACTTGTTCAAAGTCAACAGCAACGACGCTAGAAAACATCGTTCGACGTTGCTTTTGCGTCTCTACTGCTGACTTTAAACAAGTTTTTGCCCACTGGTATATCTAAAAATTAAGCATAATATAAACCAAAAGACGCTTTTTCGACTCTAATGAGGCGTCATACGCCAAGGACGACCCGATAAGCAACACTTATTCAAAGTCGACAGTAAAGACGCTAGAACAACGTTTTTGCCCACAGAGAGGGTATAGTGCGTGTAGTTAATTTGACATGTATCGGTAATATCAATAAACCTATTAACAGAAATAATTGTTAAGTCTATGAAGAAGCGTGTTATGTGAATTGTGACATCTCCTCCACAGATGTTATCTATACCATCCGGTGGTTACCAGCATTGAAATAGCGGTCATTTAGCATTCAAATACTGGTGAGATATTAACATCGTTATCATGTTTAAACTAGTTTTTAAATTTATTGTTAGTGACCAGGCTATGTTAAAAGGTGAGGATTATTTAATATCTTGCGCACACCGATCTGTATCAGGCAGTTATATTCAGGCTTGAAAAGAATGAAATACTTAGATTCCTAGACTAAATGTTGTGATGTTCAACACGACGGATAATTGAAGTTATTAAAAAATCACGTGCGCCATCATTTAAACAACGACTTAAGGTCAATCTCCATATCAATCGTTTTGCTCGAGCGGGCGTTGCAATTAATATGGCTGCTATTAACAAAAGATTTATATGCGTAGTCAGTATTTTTCTATAAAGATAATTTGCTTTGCAAAACCGGTCGCTCTCGCACGCTCTGGGAGCTGAAATAAGTTCAACTCTCGTGGCCGAAATTTGAGCACCACGACCAAATCAAATCCTTAAGAGTTGCCAAATGCGCATGCTCAAAACTGATCGCAGCGCCCGCGAGAACATAGCGATTGATACTCCATAGATACTTCATCGGCCTTCATGAAATTGTTGTATAAACAAGCATTACTAATAAAAAATGTATGTTTTTAAACCTAACAGGATAAACGGTGATTTTAAAGATCTTTAATAAAATAATAAAAATTTAAAAAGATTAAAAATACGGAAAGGATAAATGTAATCGAATAATTTAATTATTACTGTACAGTGCTAGGAATATGACAAAATAATCAAATGTGGAGGAGTGATATATGAGCATAGCTTCAGGCTACGAAGCCTGAAGGTATGCTCTAAAATCCCTCCTACACAGTTGATTATTTTGTTCTTATTTCGAACACTAGATTATAATATTCTTGAAGCAAACGGCCACAATTTCCACACTAACTTTTTTAACTGACACACACAGATGCGTCAGTGGGCAAAAATTTGTTCGAAGTCCGCAGTAAAGTCGCTAGAAGAACGTTGTTCCAGCGTCTTTACTGCGGACATTGAACAAGTTTTTCACTTGAGTATAAAATAATGTTTGCAGCATTCAGTCAATCATACAATGTGATATAGTCGTTTGTGTATACTGAAATCGGGTATAATCGGAGTGTATCTTATATATATAAGCGGATCATTATTTTAAGCGAAAAATGTTGAACCAGAATAACGACGGCCTGCTAGTCTAAGCCAATCAGGCAAATAAAACAGACCACGTAGACACCTAGTTTGTACGAGCCGGGTTCTGAACGTAGTTTCTTCTACCCTACTCCACGGACGTCGAGTTTGTGCAGGCTAGGTTTCTACTGTATGTAACAATTGTTTTATTATATCGTCAAAATTCATTTTCATATACGGCAAAATAGTAGAATCTGAGAAAAACGAATGAATCAGGTTATTTTGGGCCCTTCGGTGCCCGTTTCTCCTATGAGACTTTGCGGAGGAGAGTGATGCTCTTCTTTCTTAGCAAACACAACCTCGTTCCCAGGACTTTTTGACTTTTAGAAATACGGGCTTTGAAATGGCAAGAATTTCTGTGAACTTTGCTATTAAACCGTTTTTTAAAAGAAATGTTTTGTAGAACTGATTTCAACAACAAGATATCATGTAATGACAAGTAACGTCAACAACAGATTTCTAACACCGTCACACTTTTAATAGTAGAAAACACCGTCACACTTTCAATAGTAGAAGACAACAGAATTCAGCGAAACATAAAATTCCATAGGAAACCCACTAAAAGTGTTTACGTTTGAGTTTTTATTAACGATATAATATGTTCATCCCAATTAAAATTCTTGTAAGTGTTTTTTCTGTATATTGAAAACAATTTCCATCCCAGGGATTCTTCTCTCTTGACGTAAAAAATCCCAGACTTTCAGTTAAAAAGAGAGAAGAAGCTCTGGGATCGAAGTTGTATTGAAAAGTGTATCTGATGACTTCAAAAGTAAAATTCAGAACGAAAAGTATTGAGTTACCGTTCTTGCAATTGATTGGTTTCTTCGTCCCGAACAATCAATTCTTCGTCCCAAAGAAACCAATCCATTGCAAGCTCGTTGACATAGTATCCCTCTTATTTGATTCGTAATAATTATTTGAATTGTTTTTAGGATCTACTTGAAGAAGATGGCTTTATGGGACCATTTTCATGGGAGACCAGGGTAAATATAATTATTATTGCTGTGGTTGAAAGGAGTTAGAGTAAATAATCACTGTGGAGGAGGGTTTTTTAAGCATAACTTTAGATTTTGCATCTTGAAGCTATGCTTAAAAATCACTCCTCCAGTGATTACTTGTTCAACCAATTTGTATGCTTCATAACTGTTCAGTTCGAAATATAGCTACAGTGGTCGAAATAAGAGCAAATAATCACTGTAGAGGAGTGGTTTTGAGCATTGCTTCAGACATTAAAGCTTGAAGCTATGCTCAACAAACCCTCCTCCTCTGATTATTTACCCTTATTGAATATTATTTACCCTTATTGAATATAACGACAATATAACAGCAACCGTGTAAATTGTTGGACAACACCAGTGGAAGAGTGTTTCTGAGTATATTGGTCAGCTTTGTGAGTGATGTCCGGACGTTAGTTTCCGGAAAAACTAAACAAATCAACGAGATTTACCAAAGATAGTATTCGCAAAAATATTAGTGCTTGAGACTAGCAGTATACCTTAAAACCATTTTAAAATTCGCGCACCTTTAAATTTCGCGCATTAAAACCAAAGAAGTACGCGAATTGCAAACACATTGAAAACAGTTGATTTGAGTAAAAATTCAGGAAGATAAAGTTGAGGAAGGAGCAGAGATACTGGTCTAGATGGCCCTTGTGAAACGCGTAAATTCATGGAGGACAAAGACACCTGGTGCAAAAGAAATATCGCGTTTCACTAATGATGATGAGAACCAAGGAGAACCTACTTGACTCGCAAAAAGAAATATTGATCATGAAAATTACTGAATTAAAAATCCCTATTCTATATTATTTTGACCACGGTTTATTATCGTTAGACCACGGAATACAAATAAAATCTGCTGACATAGTCAAACGACGAACGTTAAATCGTATTCGTCATTTTTATCGACTACATTCGTCATTTTTATCCGCAATATTTTATCAGGGTAATTATTATGAAGCATGGTGACTAAAAAACCGAAGCACGCATTCCGATGAATGTGGCTTCACATTTTATATAGAATTGTTATAGCTTTTTTTGACACAAATTCCAATTCATTCAAAAGTGAGATATTCATCAAACACAGCTTCTATGAATTTACATCATTTATATATTCAAGACAGAGAGACTGAAGAATATTAGAAATTACTCGAATGTTCAAAACCAATGAAAGGTGAAGATCTATGATCATACCAAGGAAGATTATACATGAGGTTTATTAGCGTGCGAAATTGAAAAGAAGACATTCCATTGGTAGAGATTGACGTCAATGTTTATAAATATGGAATGTATTTTTTTGACATTAATTGAATCATTACTCACTTAGAAAGTTTTTGCATCATCTCGTATACACTTACCGTATTTCCTGTAATTAGCGCTCACCTTAAACGAAGTGCCCACACAAATAAGCGCCTCATTTTAAAGGAAATAACTTTACTAGCGCCCAGTCTAAAATAAACGCACAGGGTGATCGATAGAGAGAAAACAAAAACGTTTTTTGTTGAGCTTTTATTGAGAAATATGATCGTAAATAAATTACTAGTTAGCCTGCAAAAAAGTTTTGAAACAACTAAAATGATATCACAAAATAAGTAGCTATCCCCCTCCTCCCACCCCAAAAAATATATATTTATTAGCGCCCCTTTAATAAGCTTAGAGCCAAAATAATTATATTCTGCCCATGTGCTAATTACAGAAATACAGTACTCAACGGAAAAGGTTTCACACTAATGACGCAGTGGTAGACGCAATAGTTGTACGCATGCGCAATTTATATTTAACCCAAACAGACGCAAGAATATCAAAACTTTTTAATTTTTTTTTTGCATCTGGGCAAAAACTTGTTCAAAGTCTGCAGTAAAGATGCTAGAACAACGTTTCTTTACGGCACAATTTGAACATGTTTTGGCCTTTCCTTTCAAATTTGTCAAATTTAACCCATCATACCTATTTTCCCAGTTTTTTTCTAAAATACCTGTCTATAACGAGTAATCTTGTGGATAGCAACATAGGACGAGGAGTAAGACTAGCAAACCTTTTGTCGTCGTTAGTGGCAGTTTTTGAAGATCGGGACTTTTTTGACCATTGCTTATTTCTTGTCTTATTATTACTGTTATTATTATAAGTATTGAACATCTTTTGTCTTGTGTGTCTCAATGTAGTTAAGTGAAACTTAGCATGGAATGAAGGTATGTTGGTAATGTGAAAGAAGCTTATCAGCAGGCTTTATCGTATTGCCTTTAAATACAAATTGTATCTCTGTTGCTGAGAGTCTGCACATTCAAATAAACCATGTTTCCCATGATATCAAGGCAAAAGATTTATAGCAAAAGTAACCTTCTTTTTTCTATATCTTGTTTACTCAAAATATCTTAAATAAGTGTGAATGAAAAACACTTAACGATTAGCTACCTCGTAGGCAAAACCTTGTTTAAAGTCCGGGTTTCCTAAGAATCGTTTCATTACTTCGCCTCAAAAGCAACGTGTTTTTTTTGGTAGATCCAAAGAAAACTAAACTTGAACAAATTCAACAAAAACGAAACTGCACAGAACCCCGGCAGACACACACGATGTCCAAACAACGTCGAAACAACGTCGTTTTGACGCTGCTCCGGCGTCGTGTGCCCACTGGAAAGGGTGTCATGAAAACAAGGTTGCAAAATACGAAGAAACCAATCCTTTGCAAGATCAATCAAAAACCTGTTCAAAGTCAGCAAAATAACGTTAGAACGTTAGACTGTTCTTTATCTGTCTAATTACGAGCACTTTTATTAGGAAGCATCTCTAAAATAAAATTTACAGAAGAGGGTACTAAGTACTCTTCGTACCGAAGATACAAATCCATTGCAGGCTTATTGACCTAACACACTTCTGTACAGATTCATTTTTGTTGAATTTTGTCAATTTTAGTTGATTTAACCCTATCAAAGAAAAAGATTCTGGAGAGAACTTTTGAGTCTCTTACATAATCAATCAAAAACCAATTAAGTTAATCATCTCTACATAATTAAGAGGATCATCATCAACTATTTTGAAACAAACTGCGTAAATGATGATTAACTAAGATGACTCTGGTACATTTTTAAATCTAACGCTATGACTGATTTATCCATAATTTCGACTCCACCAGGATGGTTTTTATTAGTTATCAACATGGTGTAGAAACTACCTTATCATATGTACTATAAAACCAATCAATTGCTAAATACAAGAAAGGATCATAATTCAAAAGTCGATATAAGCGCAAGTCTGCCCAATGGGCAAAAACTTACTTTACTGCGGACTTTGAATAAGATTTTGCATACTGGGTGTAGAGGAGTAATTTCAATGAATTTGTTGTTTCAAACAATCTCCATTCGAAGAAATCGTCTTTTTGTTATTCTTCAAACACATAGATTTTGTTTTTTGTCATTTAAACTTTTACCCAATGTAAACTTGTTTAAAGTCCGCAGTAAAGACGTTAGAATAATGTTTTCAACTTTGAACAAGTTTTTACCCATTGGGTAGGAAATGTTACAAAACTTTCTTCGTGCAGAATATATTACTTGCATTTGCATAAGTGTTTAGATAGAGCTGGATTAAGGTTCTAAAGATTTTTAGTGTAAAACTCAGCAGAACTCAGGTATCACGAAAATAGAAACCAGGCTTTACAAAAGAAGAGTTACGGTCAAATTAAAACTAATTTTTTTAAGATCATTGAAACATTCCAAAATAATACTAAAATTTATTGTTGAGTTCTGACAAAACGAAGAGAAAAGACAACACACAAAATGTTGAAGTTTATAAAAAGAGAGGTATATTTTTGATACTTTACAATGTTTGTTTCATTCGAGCTTTCAATTTAACTGGCTTTAATTTCTTTAAAACCAATCAAGATCGTTGACTTGTACTCTTCTCCACCAACTTAGTAGTTTTTATTCGGTGCTGCAGTAAATTCCATCTTCAAATCAAAAAAGGCGAACATAATTCTATATTTTACCGACACTGAATGTAAGAATACCCACATTGAGTATAAGAATGACAGTTATATCGATCAACCTCGTTGGCTATATATATATCTGGTTATCGATCTGATTATCTATTTGTGAACACTACAAATATTGATCTACCTTAGAAAAATAGTAATTAATAATACTAATTGGTCAAGGTCTGAAGTAATAGCAACAACGGAGAAGAGTACGAAGTCAACAATTTTGGTTGCTTTCTTTGTACCGAAAAGAAACCAATCAACTGATGTTTGCTGTCATGACACCCTCAGTGGTCGAAATAAGAATAAATAGTCACTGTGCAGGAGGGATTTTTAAGCATAGCTTCAGGCTACAAAGCCTGGAGTATTGCTCAAACATTCCTTCTCCACAGTGATTCTTTTCTCTAATTCCAATCACTGATCGTTCTCACAGATGTTTAAAGATTTCAATTACTTCTTGTAAACAATATTATTGACATACTTCGATAGGGAAGTTTTAGATTAGTACAGTAGATCTGTAGAATAACATCAGAGAGATCGTACCAAAACTACTTTATTGATTGATCCTCATTCCAAGAGATAAATGTAAATGTGCTGAAATGGTTAGGTTTTAGAATATTATGTTCCAGTTTAGCGTTGATTTGTGCCGTGTGTTTGCTGGACATGAGAAGCAATTGATTAATTCGGCGCTCGCACTCCACTTTTTTTTCAGCTATTGATTATAAAATGTCTCATATGGACATGTCTAATTAGGCGGAAATAAACTTCGCAAATTGATCGTCGTTCGACGTTGCTCTAGCGTCTTTACTACAGACGTTGAAAAATATTTTGCCGACTGGGTTGCTCGAAATTAGAACAGCACTGTGAAGGAGTGATTTTTGAGCATAGCTTCCCAGTCGGCAAAGACCTGTTTAAAGTCAAAAATTAACGTTAGAACAACGTTGTTCTAACGTTATTGTGTTGACTTTGAACAGGTTTTTCCCGGCTATGTTCATTCATCCATCGCGTTTATTTATTCTTGCTTTGAGCAGTCAGTGCTTGCTAACACAATATGAAAGCCTACTGAATACGGACCTGTATAGTTCCGTATCCGGACTGCGTATTACCATATATGGAGTTTTACGGTTCAGCAGTCTTTTATATTGTGGAATATTTGAATTTTCTTACTAGTACTATTTGTTTTATTTATAGTCGGTACAAGAAATGAGTTTTCCCGAAACACCTGAAATTGAACGAAAAACCTTCGAAAATACACTGAATCTACGGAATATATCGAAAAAGGATAAGAAACGTAGCTTAGTGGAGACAAACGATCATCGAAGTTATGAGACACTTGAAGAGTTACGCACTCGCTTAGTGAAAAACTATAAAGAAGCAAAAATACAAAGAGAGAAATATTTGAAAAACGAAAAAACACAGGAAGCGATTGCAGAAAAAAGCGTGAACGGTCGTCGTAATAAGAATATACACCAAGATGTTCACAAAAACTATAAGCGAGGTAAATTACAGGACAGCACGACAGACGTACCCGCTTCGAACGGTACGAATGCGTTAACACGCACAAATTCGACGAAAGACAGACTTCAAGTTGAAGTAAAATCACCAAGTATGAGCACATCCGATTCATTCGCTATGGAACTTTCATCCGCCATTATGAAACACAGCAGTAGTTCAGGATCTAGTTTACAGACCAGCACCTCTAGAAGTGATAGCACACATAGCATGAAAAGTGAACTGGAGATCGTGTCGAAAACAGATACAGGTATTACACTTTCAAATGGAGACGACACTTTCGTTGTCACATCGTCTGATTTAACGCGCAAAAATAGTTCGAAGAAAAAGCGAAGTACAAGTCGATCCGGTAGTTTGAGGAGAAAGAATAGTCAACGAAACAAGACAGCGTCACCACCGGTAAATAATAACGACACGTCGCTTGTCATGAAAAATTCTCATGGAAGTGGAGATAACATAGAAACGACAAAACTTAGCAATGAAGAAAACACGGTAAGCTTATATCTTATTAAAAACTTGTTAATTCTATAGTGCTCTTATATTGTCATGGAGATGTATTTAATTATATGTTTATAAAATACAGCATACGCTATAAACATATGCTATATGTATGTAGGCTATGTATATATAAGCTACATGTATATAGGCTTATATTAATTTTACGGCAGGCTATATGAAAGATCTAAAGAAACTACATAAAGTGTTTTTAAGCAAAAGAAATACTGTTCCGTAGAGGGATTTTGAGATATTTACCTTCAAAATTCTCGCAACAACGAACTAAATATTGATTCCCATGGTTACGAACTCTCGTTACAACGAACTTTTTTCCCTACAGAGTTCGTCAAATTCAGATACTTAGTGTTTGAAGTATGAACAAAAAACCACTGTAAAGGAGAATTTTTTGAGCATTGTTTTCATGGTTAAAAAGCCTGAAGCAATGCTCAAAAAATGCTCCTCCACAGTGATTATTTGCTCTTATTTAAAACACTGCTGCAGATGATAATCCTCTTGAATTCAAAGTTGAAATAATCGACCCAGTGAGCAAGAACTTGTTCAAAGTCCGCAGTATAGACGCTAAAACGTTTTCTAGGAAACACTCAAAAAATGTTTTTAACATTGTTCTAGCGTTTTTACTTGGACTTTGTGAACAAAGTTTTTGCTCACTGAGATAAACGTGATTAAAATCTATTTGTTTTGTTTTAGACTGCTGATTTAAGTAACATGATGGATATGTTATCTAATTGGTAAAGAAATAAACGATCTTGCGATTGATTGGTGGCTTTGGAACGAAGCAACCAATCACCTAATCAGTTCTGATCTTATTGATAAATAGCACGCTTTGGTAGAACAGTTAGTGAAATTATGAATACCTATTGTATTTTATATACAGTCATTAATAACAAATATGGATATATAAGAGGTGTATTTACTCTTTTGAGCAGAAGTTATCCTAAATAGATCATTGGAAGTTGTTTTTTTAGTAGTTTCACGCGCCGAAACTCATTCCAAAACTTGTGACCGCCAGTTGTGAAGCAAGTTAAGGTTCTTGTTAGCATAGCCCTCTTACACTTATTAATCATTAAACTTCAAGTCATCGAGTCCTTACAATAAACAAAGAAAAAATAATTCTTTGGTCAGTAAAATATAGTTAACTTTCTGTTTTATTTGGTACATATATCAGAGAAAGGGCAAGTGACGACAGTTATATTTCTGTCACAATCAACAGTGATCAAAATAAGAGTAAATAATCACAGTGGAGAAAGTATTTTTGAGCATAGCTCCAGGCTTTATAGACTGAAGCTATACGCAATAATTATTCTACCACAGTGATTATTTTCCTTATTTCGATCAATACAATAGACGATTTTGCGCGTACGTTTCTTCAACTAAGTAACTTCTAGGGGATGGGCGTTTTTGTAACATGGAGAGTACATTTTAAAAGGGGATGGAGTGGCGTTTATTGGCGGGGGCTGCTAAACATCACTAGTATTGTTTTAAAGATTCATGATATCTAAGTATGAAGGGAGCATACCCAGCGTGCAAAAATTTATTCAGAGTCAGCAACAAAGGCACTAGTTCTAGCATCTTTACTGCAGACTTTGAACAATTTTTTCGCCTACTGAGTGGATGTTGGAGCGATATACAGAAAGGAAAACAGAAGAATATTACCTTCATTTATCTTTATGCTTTTATCAAAGAAATATGCTACACTTTTAATAATTAAAGTGAGAACCAAATTTCTCATTTTGTATTTTCCTCGTAGATGCATTTTCACTGTCATAGATTTTACTCAAGGCTCGTTTATTAAAAATCTTTTTCTCGAGTTTTGTGAGACCACCTTTTTGAAAGTCGCTTTTAATATTGGTTAATCGAGCATATCTTCTTTTACTCTTTTCAATAGGTCTTTCTATTTTCTTTCGCTTCTTACTAGAAAGATTTGTACCAAGTGTAGCGTCTATTTCTTTTTGTATCAACTCTCTTTCATCTCGTTCTCTCTTGTGTTTTCGTTTCAACTCCTGAAAAGTTAAAAATACCAAAAATAACCATATGATCAGATACATTAACTTTTTATCTGTTTGTAATATGAACTGACTTCATAAATAAGATGAATTTGGCAAAACTTTTGGAATTTCGTCGGACAAAATTTCATTTCGATGTTTTTCTCCAATGAATTCCTCACTCATTCAGTAAATGCTAATTAATTTACCGCTATTCGACGTCCTGTAGGATTATATATACAAATACTTTCGCTTTTCTAAAGGCATTACCGCTGTAATTCGTTAGCCCTAATAAAACGACAATAAAAACAAATTAAAACACGAAAGATTTCAGAGAGAAAAATTTCGGCAGAGTTGTTATTTCGGCGGATTAAATTTCGGAAAAATGATGAAAATTTTTCCAGCCAACTATTTTGGATGTTAATTTAGATTTCTATTTGGTGGAAAATTCCGCGCGAAAGCCAAAAAAGACATTCCATTGGTAGAAATCGACAGCACACCGCTCGTGATGACAATTTCTACCAATGGAATGTCTTCTTTAATCTTAAATGTAGATAATCAACGAATTTAAAGTCAACGCTGTAGTTGATATAATCACTGTGAATTATTTGGCATAAATTCAGGCCCCAAAGCATAAACCAATAGGATTTTATAGAGCTTATGTTTGATAAAAGGATAACAACAAGGTTGCGTATCTTCTATTATTTTGACAACTACTGACTATAAAAGTGATATTTTTGAAACACCCCTTCCCTCTTAGTGCTTATTTGAGGGAGGCGCTTATCAAATTTTGAGATTTTGGATGGGGAGTTACTAGAGGGGACGCTTTAAAGAGGCTGGGCACTTATTAGAGATTTTACCACAACCGAAAAAATATTTATTTGATAATGTGTTTTAATATTTTATGTAAAAAAATGCTGAGAAATATGCCTTTAAATGTTCTAGCGTCTTTACTGCTTACTTTGAACAACTTGTTGCGCACCGGAAAGTCAGTTCATATGACGAACAGATAAAAATATAAAGTGTTGCAAAATAAAATATCAGAAATATGGATTAACTGGTAATAATGATAACCATGTGCACTTAATCTTAAGATTGTGTCCGATACTATGAGAGGGGGTAGTTTTTTGCCCTCTACAGATTTTACATAAAAGCAACTGACCACTGTGGAGGAGGTATATTTTAGCATATCTTCAGGCTACAACGTCTGAAGCTATACAAAAATGTTACTCCTCCACAGTAATTAGTTGCTCTATTTTAAGCACTGACATCAAAGCACAACTTACTATTTCAGCGTCTCTTGAATCAACTGGTCTTCCAAACCCATCTCTTTCGATAATTTCCCCATGAAATGGACATTTTAGACGATCCATTCGCTCACAGAAATTGCCATTTGACAACAAAGCACCACATGCTCTTTGTATAGGTTCGTCTTTACCAATAAAATGCATTCTTCTGGTTTTCATTGCAGCCACCATTTGTGGTGGAACAAAAGTTTCCTCGTGTTCTGCTGGTTTCCAAAAACGATGTAATGAATCAGCTTTATATGAAGTTGGTAGTTTATCAGTACCCCAATATTGAAGGTCTGTGTCAAAAGAAACAACTGGAGCGACTTGAAGAAGTTTTTCTTTACGAGTTTGGGATGATGACGATGCAGATGAAGGACCTGGTTGTTGTTGATCTGCTACTTGCCCAGTGAAAGAATCTTAATAAAAATAACATTTTATCTGACACGAATTACCAAAGAAAATCTCCATTTCATTTTTTAGATTCATGTCCGAAAAGAACCGCTTGCATCTGAGCAACACTAAGACATTTCAAACCTGAAAAGAACTGCTGGACACCATCTCTGGTAGTGTGCTTTTAGCTCCTCTACAGGTGATATCCAATGATTATTTTCAGTTTTGAAATGTCTTAGTGTTGCTAAGATGCAAATTAGTTTTCAGAGAACAGTTTGTAACAAAATTAATTGTAATTCTTATGGACACTAGAAACAGAACTAGCTTGCTCTTCACTGCCAAAGTTTGAACTCCAAAAGTTTGTATCTCCAAAATCAGTGTGAGCACTAGCTTCCCATACATTTCTCAACTTGAATAAAGAAAGTGAAGATATAAATTGCTCCTAGAAAAATAATTGTATGTCAATAACCTTGCAATTTACTGGTTTCCTAGTACATTGTGGAGGAGCGAATTTTGAGCATAGCTATAAGTTATTAATGCTCAAATGATTACTACTCATACATTGATCGTTTGCTGTTATTTTGAACATAGATCAGTACTTGCATACTGTTCTCTGCTAATAATCAACATACTAAAACAATGGCTCTTCTCCTCAAAATATACTGTAAAATCTCAGATGTGAGCCCCTTTCAGATAATACTTCAGATTTCAAAAGCAAATTCTTCCAAAGATACAAGACACACTGACAGCATAATAATTTTTATGTATTGATGGTTGATTTCCATTAGGCAGATAATTCGGCGCATAAGCCAAAAGAAGACACGTGATTTCAATTTCTACCAATGGAATGTCTTTTTTTGGCTTACGCGCAGAATTTCCCACCAAATGGAAATCAACCTTTGGGAGGCAAGTAAAATAATGCTCAACATAAGAGCAAATGATCACTATTAACCCTATTCCCCATGGGGGGGACATAAAGTGCCCGCGGCATTTTTATTTGGCAATAAATGTTTTTCTTTTAATGGTATGGTATTGAAATTAGGCGACTATTCTCAACTTTTATCAAGGATTTTGACCATTAATTTTTTTTGGAATTTTTATGTTATTTTTCTGGGGGTAACCTAATTTTGAACAGGGGGTAAATTTTTTGAAAATGTAAAACTTTGTTAAAATGATATCTGATGTTGTTAGGCCAACTTTGGCACTGGTATGTGTTAAATTATAGAAATACTAAATAAAATGTACAAAAGTATTGAAAAATACAGACCAGATTTCATATTTTACAGACCAGAGTTTAGATTTTACAGACCACAGAACGACTATTACTTATGACATCATAGCAGCTACTAATGACGTCATCAACTCAAACATATTTATTGCACTGTGTTTGTATTGCATTTTTCTATATGTGCACCAAGTTTCGCGCCATAAGTATTAGTGGTTCAGAAATAAAAGACCACAAACTTTTTACAATACTTTACACTATTTATGACGTCATAGCAGGTGCCAGTGACGTCATCAAATTCCAAAAAAATAATTTAACTGTTTACATTGACGTTTTCTATAAATGTACCAAGTTTTATGCCATAGTCATTTGTGGTTTGGAAATAAACGCCACAGCCAATTTAGAGCCTTTTTCGTTATTGATGACGTTATTGATGACATTGGCGGTTCGGAAAAAAATAGCCACGGGCATTTTATGCCCCCCTCCATCGAATGAAAAAAAAGCCCATGGGTAATAGGGTTAGGAGTGATTTTGGAGCATAGCTTCAGGCTATAATGAAACACACTCCTCCACAGTGATTATTGGCGCTTACTCTCTCACCTTCAAATTTATATGTAATATTTTCCGGCACATCTATAAATTCTTCGTCATTTTCACTTTCACTTTCATTCTTCATTTTCAAAATATTTAATTCCAAGTATTTTTCAATTAAAGATGAAATAGTGTTTTTCAATTGCAACAACTTTTCGATTTTTTCTTTCTCTTTAGAATCACATTTAAGGAGTATATTCAACCATCGTTTCACTCTAACTACCTGTTGTTGTAGTTCTTTAAACAGTTCTTTCATTCTTTCAATAATATCTGCATTATCTGAAGATTCACGAATGAAATGTTTTGATGGGAGTTCAATACTAACTGTATCATTCCTATGAATACCAGTTTCATCTCCACATTCACTTGATATAGTCTCATCATTTTCATTCTCACTTTCCTTAGTATGATTACCCATTTCTTTGGAATTATTGGACATATCACTAATTGGAATCTTATCTGATTGTTTATTAGTGCTGGTTGATGATGCATTAGAATCACCAGTTGACAATTCAGAAGAATCACTAATCTTTGGTATGAGAAGTTGAAAACAATTATCGATTTGTTTTATATTAGATACGATGTCATCATAAGAATCATTCAACTGCATGTCAACTTGTTCAAGCTTACTTTTATTTATTCTTTTTTCCTTCTCTTTTATTAACTTTTCTTTCTGTCTTTGTTCCAGTGTTAAATGATTGATATCATTGAAACGTACTTTTTGAACGTTCTGTAAAAACTCAAAACCTAACTCAAGTTTTCTATAGTGTTTTCCATAAACTTTATTCCATTCATTGAATGTTTTCAATGCAAATAGCTTTAAACTCTTTGCAACTTTCTTCGGTAATGGTGATTGGTAGTGAATCGGGTCAGTTTCAACGGTCAACGAAAATATATTTTGTAACTTGGAAATAATTAACGTTCGAAATAAATGAGAGCGATTAAATAATTGGTCAATGATTTGAAAAGTAGAATACCTAATTTCTGCATGCTGTTTTTCAAGTTGATTCATAAGAATGTGATAAGCAACTTTAAGATTGTCATTAGAACTTTTACAATGTTGTTTTAATTGTTTCATATATTCTTCATCTAAATCTTTACTTGCGGTTGTTGTTAATTCTTCGATAATATCATTTATATCATCATATATTACGCTGTTACCTTCTACCATTTTTAATGTCTCTATAGAAACAAAAATAAGCACATATCTAATATTATTTAATAACAATCTTGATGCTTACCATCCAAAAATAATGGTGAAAAACAATGAACAGACAGGCTTATGGATTTGTTTCATTTACATTTTGTCTGTTTTCTGTTCAAATTATGTCATAGATCATGCAGAAATCGAATGAACCAACAACGGAAAGTCTGATTTTAGAAAACCAATATGATATCATTATGAATCATCACATAGCTGTTATAATTCCATTAAATTTCTCATGGTACCATAAGCTATGAAGTGACCAAGTATGAATGCAAAGTTACTAATGAAAGTACGATATACAAGTAATATATAAGTGAACAAGTATGAAGGTATATTTCTTACTAACGGTATGATATTGAGGAAATCACTATGACGCCATAATAAGGCTGCAATTATGCCTTGTCATAAGCGGTCAAGTGACCAAGTATCATAACCATACCATGAACCTATAAACCTAAATCATCTACAAACCATAACCATAACCATAACCATAACCATACCATAACCATACCATAACCATACCATAACCATACCATAACCATACCATAACCATACCAT
>JAULBZ010000302.1:0-34170 GCA_032360805.1 Neoturris breviconis
GGGTAGGGGAGGGCGCCACTCCATTCCCAGATCAAGTTGACCTATTACCCCAGCATGCTGGTACTCATTTTACCAACCACGTATGGATGAAAGGCTGAGTCAACCATGGCACCTCACCGGGAATTGAACCCGGGCCGCTTCGATGAAGTTGGAACGTACTGACCACTATACTATGGTGCCTTAGATATAGTTACTCTATTTTCAAATTCACTAAAATTGAATTGAAAAACAAAAAACAAGCATGAATTGTACTTACTTGTAAGCATAATATTACAATAAAGAAGATTTTTCTCTAGTATCAGTCAAGGGAAGATTCACCATTAACTACTATTTACAAAATTGTATGAAATTTGTGCTGATGTATACTTTTTCTGCTATTTTAAAAAAGCACATGATAATTTACTTGAAGTTTAACATTTCTATGAATTTAAAGTGCAACGTAATTCTACAACGAGGATTACTTGTAGGCATTATAGTATTTAAAGTACTGGATTACTGAGACAAAATATTTAAAGAAAATACAATATTATATTAGGCAATATTATGAGACTGCTGGTCAAATCTTTTTCAATTTCGTCAATTTGGGAATGAGTATCGGCGAAAAAAGGGATTTTTCAAAAGTAGAGAATGTTTGAACGTTTTATTCCTATGAGGATTTGACCACATTCAAATTCTGGTTAAGCTATATCATACCTAAATAATAAGGGAAGAAGTAGAAACTTGAAATTTTGATTTCTATGAAGATTTGATCGCATTCAAATTTTGGCTAAGCAATATCACGACAAGGGCAGAAGTAGATATTTTTTTTTATACTTTAATTTTCTATGAGACAAATCTTTTTTGACAGACATTTTGTATGTTAGCTTCTTCATCAGTGATAAGAGATTATTTTTCAAAGACATTTTAGGAATTGAAGTCTCCATTTTGATTTTGGGAAGCTTCTTTCTTCAATTTTGAAATAAATATTTGTGTGTATTAATGTGTACTCCCAATGCAAATTAGATGTATATAATGGCAATACACAATTTAACAGAAAAATATTTTTTAATAAAAGAATACATGAGTGTGTAAATTTATATTCCATTCTTTCTTTTTAATTTTAATAACAGATAATGACAACCACCTTTACTTGAATATTTTATTAAATATGAACTTAATAAAGTAAGTTTAACTTTTAAGTAACTTTTATAAGTACATTCATTTGTACCTACCAACCGACTTACCCACCCATTGGTGTTTCAATTGTTTATATGACCTGAAACTTTATCAACTTTAGGTGTTTATCCTTGATATTAAATTTCACTAATATTGGAAATTGTGTTTCAACTGTTTATTTGAACTGAAATTCTACCATAAACACTGACGTATAACATGTGTATGCAAATCATATTTATGTGCTTAGGTTTAACTTTCACTAGGTTTGGTGGGCTACTTACAATTCCATACCTTTGGTTTGGTATTTTTTCTTATATTTATTTGTATGTATATTGCGTTTGGAGTTTTATTTTTGGAAATTCACCAAACTTCAAACTAATAATTACTCCATTATATAAAGCAAAAATCTGATTTTCCACCTTTTGGTTTGGTGAGCTATTTTCCAGTACCATACCATTGAGCGTAGTTCCAGGCTACAAAGCCTGAAGCTAAGATCCAACACTGCATTTTGTTTTTAGTGTGTATATATATATAGTGATCACTTGCAAAAATGTTTTGGTTCAATGGGGCGACAGAGATTGTCATGCTATTATATGCCACAGTATTTACAACAAATGTTATGGTCCTGCCTCAATTGTTACTCGAAAAACTTTGTTTTCGAAATGATGACTTCAATAATTCGCTATGTTTGGACCAATCTGCACCACAGCTACAAAAGGTAGAATAATTACTGTGGAGTAGTGATATTTGAGCATTGCTTTAGGCTAGAAAGTTTGAAGCAATGCTCAATGTTCCCTCTTCCACAGATTATTTGTTTTTCTTTCAAGACTAAGACTTTTGATACAGTTGTAAAGATGGTCAACATCAGAGTAATGATCACAATGGAGGGTGGATTTTGGAACATAGCTTCAGGCTTTGTAGCCTGAACCTGAAGTTATGTTCTGAAATCACTCCTCCACAGTCATTATGGGCTCTTATTTCGACCGCTGACATCCCTATACATTTCGCGTAAGACATAATATTTGCTCTTCAGTTCTGATCCTGAACTTCTGTAGCCTTAAATGGGATTTAGATCTACTTTTTAGATCTGGAAGTACACAGTCTATTGGAAAAGGTACTTTTCACATAATATACGATAAACCAATAACAAAAGAAATAATCTATGCAATTCTTTCGCATATTTACACTTCGTATTTTTACATCTTTTGTTTAAGAACAATACTTTTGCGTACATTTTAAAATACCAAGCATAGATTTAATTCATTTCTATGCTTTGTATTTCTGGAAATACGCTTCGTATTTTATAAATAAAAACACGATAACTATCTTTGTAATAAATAATTAATAATGAGCTTCGTATTTTTTGAGCGTGACTCTTACTTTTAAACACAATTATCATTATGGATTTATAATAAATATTGCTATGATTATTTTACAAAACAAGTTAGCGATAGATTTCCAAGTCGTATTAACGAAGGGAACGGAAGATATATGAGTCAAACTAACGATTTCCAAGTCATTTTAACGAACAGAATGAGAGATATACAAGTCAAACTAACGACTTCCAGATCGTTTTAACGAACGGAATGGGGCTATACGAATCAAACTAACGATTTCCAAGACCTTTCAGCGAAGGGAATGGGAGATATATAAGACAAAAACTTGTTCATTGACAGCAGTAAAGACACTAGAACAACATTAAGGACATTATTCTAGCGTCTTTACTGCGGACTTTGAGCAGGTTATTTGTCCACTTGGTTCCTACTTACAGTAATTGAGCATTTACGGCATGGGAAACAAAAATCGGTTTGTATTTAACAAAAATTTGAATAACTCAAGGTCTGAAAAAGTGAGGGTCATATATGTTTAAACGAAATCTAAGAGCATTGAAATTGCTTTGAATAAAGACAAAGTTTGAATAAGTGTCAATTCCAATAAATGGGAGTCTAAAGAAGTATATATCTTTAGTAATTTAAATAAGATCAAATAATCACTGCTACAAACCCCGAAGCAATGCTCAAGAATCACTCTTATGCTCTTATTTTGACCGATGTACTTTTCTCAACAAATTTTTTGTCAACAAAATAATAAGCAGTGGTCGAAATAAGAGAAAAAGAGTTATCTTTGAGCATAATTTCTGGCTAAAAGTGTAACACCTGAAACTATGCTGAAAAATCTTTCATCTGCATTAATTATTTACTCTTAATTTGAACACTGATAAGGTGATATTTTAGGGGTTAAAATAACTGACAGTCATCACTGTGGAGGAGAGATTTGGCTGAAAATATTCTGAAAAGCTCCTCCACAGTGGTGATAACCGATAGTTATTTTAAACCCGGATTTATTTTTCTCATTTAGGAAGGAAGTAAATGGTGGTTTTATATCATATTAACCAATCATATCCCATCTCTGTTCATTATTTTTATTTGGGGTCCAATCACACATAGAATAGGTCGTCGAAAGTCAGTTGTATTTATAGCTGTTATCAATGCGATTCAAGCGATAGTTTATTTGGTTAATGCTCATTTTATTGGTGCTCATCCTGGCTTTCTCTTGATTGGTTCGATTTTAACTTCGTTATATGGGGAATTTCAAGGAGTTATTCTTTTTACTTATGCATGTATTGCAGATGATACTAGTAATAAGAGTCGAACAATGCGCATGGCACTTATTGAAAGTATTCCTGTTTTGTCTGGATTATTTTCTGGATTAGTAGCAGGTCAAATACTTCAACGTTTTGGTTTTATATCCGTATTTGCATTTGTCATTTCTTTAGATATCATAATCTTTATCTTTGCAATACTTTTTTTGCCAGGAAAAGCTGATACTGAGCCATGCAGTAGCTCAAGCGACGAGCATCCTTTAATATGTGAGTCTACTGAAGAAAATTCGGATGCACCAACAGAAGACAACCTAGTAGATAATAAGCCTGACGTGAATCACTCACAGGATCTGGTATCTATGAATCCGTTTTATTACCTGAAAGATTCTCTTCATATCTTGATGGAGCCTAAATACCGCCGTACCACTTCACTGCTTTTGTTAGCAGTTGGTTTTACTATTTCTGGTATAATGGGAGAAGTCTCTGTACAAGTTTTGTATTTAAAAAATAATCCATTTTTGTTTTCACCAAAGGAGATTGGTTATTATTTCACAGCTGTAGCTCTTATCAGAGGCTTTGGTTGTATAATCATTACGCAAATAAGTTATCACTGTTGTCATATGAGTGATTACGTTTTAATATTTATTGGGCAAGTGAGTCAATTTGTTTGCTACATTTCTATCGGTTTCTCTCGCTCAACTTGGTCAATATTTTTGTCAAATATTACTGGCTGTTTTATGTTTGTTACACTGGCAGCTATTCGTTCACTTATTACGAAAACAAATATCGATATAAGTCATGGATCTATGTTAGCATCTGTGGAAGCTTTCGATCTATTGTTTGATCTTATCAGTGGAACGCTGACTCTATGGATTTACAACTTAGTAACTGAACTTTATACGGGAATTGTTTTTTTCATGTTATCCGGATTTTCTTTGTTGTCGTTTTTATGCATACTAGGATCAATGTATATGAGCAAAAATAAGTGATTAATGTTTATTATTTGTATCAGCAAAAAGAACATGTTCTACTTTAATGGAAGAATCTATCATGAGAATTTTGTTTTTAGTTTGAGAAACCCTGCAAAACCTTTAAAACTAACTTTCGTAGTGGATATTTTTCTAAGTCTTTGGCAGAAATAAACTTCTGTAGATATAATAGAATAAAACTAAACAAATTTATAGCCTGAATCAATGGTTATAACTATTATTTACTCTCCGAAGTATCAAGCAGTAGATTGAAGAGTGGTTGCTTTCATTTATGATAAGGGTTTTCATGGCCATTCTAAGTTATTTACACTCCCTTGTAACTTTAAACCTTTTATTTATACAATAGCAGTGGTTGAAATGAAAACGAATAATCAGTATAGTGGAGAACTTCTTGAACTTTGTAGCCTGAAGCTCAAATATCATTCCACCACAATGATCATTTGAACACTGAGATATTTGTAGTTAGTTTTAAAAAAATGTTATGACCTGATCAAGCATGCTAATAACTGTCAGCCATCACCTGTGGAAGAGTTTTTGTTCGTATAGTTTTCAGCTTTGCAACTGAAAACTGAACGAAAAAAACAAAAACAATCCTTATAGCCTCCACAGGTTGTATCCGACAGTTAAACCAGCGGACAAAAACTTGTTCAAAGTCTGCACTTTACTGTGGACTTTGAACAGGTTTTTGCTTACTGGCTAAACGATTTTTTTTTTAATTATCGTATGGTTTGGTACTATTATACACAATAATCACTGTATAGGAGAGATTATTTAGCATTACATTAAAAAATTACTCCTACACAGTGAGTATTTAACCTTATTTTAAGCAGTGATAGTTCTGCAATTTATTTATTTTGTGAGATCCTTTTTTTTGTTGGCCAGCACTCGTTTTGAAAGAATTAAATTGACTAGTACACTCCTGTTTAACTGTATAAAATATAATGTATTTAATTTATATATTATTATTATTTAGCATAAGTAGTGAGCTCTACTCGGTACAAAGATAGATCTCACTTTGGTTATTTTATTTCAGCACTTGAATTTGTAAGAATAGAATGTTCAAATTTATGATAACGTTTTTTAGCCCACCAAGCGAAGTTTGGATAGGCTATAACCACCACTTTGCATCAGCATCCTGCTTTTGTTATTAGACCATGTTCCCGAATGGCTACCATTTTGAAATATAATCGAGGTAATATTTCATAAGGATTCATATTGGGTAAAAAAGGTCCAATTTGCATGGTACAATTCCAAAATTTTGTATCGGCATTCCAGGCAATATTACGAGATCCGCTGGCCAAAATCTTTCAATTTCGTCGACTTCGGACAGAGTATTGGCAAAAAGGTGGAGAATTAATTTTTTTTCTCGAACATTTGAATTCTATGAGGTTTTAGCACATTCTGTAAAATGTTTGATCCAAATCATAAGGGGAGAAGTGGAGACTTCTTTCACAAAACTTTGTACGCCTGTGATTTCTTTGTTAAACAGTGTCTCTATGTCCCATATGAAAACTTTTCCTTATGTTTACGTTTGGATAGTAAAGTTAGATTCATCGTTGGATTAGGACTACAAAGTGCAAAATACGCCTTTATTTGTATACTTTTTTTATGCTTTTGGTAGCCTTGGAAAGAAATATTTCAAACATTCTGATGGATGAATTTCTGAGAAGATTGGCACTTCATGTAGACTACTCCAAAAATTGCAAATTTTGCAGCACTTATTTTGCACGAGCAGAATACTGTACGCATCAAAATTAAGAATTAAGCAACACAAGTATGAATGTAAATTACAAAATATGTAGTAACTGATCAGTTATAAATAAGTATATTAAGCTGGGAACGAGGATTTTTAAAAAATCCTGTAACTTTTTTCTCTGGATCCGCACCTGCTATTTTTTTCAATGCATCGAGCAACAGTGTGTGCAAAATAATATGATGTGATCTTACGTACACATATCCTCTGTAGCATACAGTATACAAATCTCAATTTTATTTAAAAAGACAAGATTTCTTTAAAGCTATAACTTGTTAACAATGCTAATGATGATGCTTAATAGAATATTTGCTGGTGGGCTACTTACAATACCGTACCTTTGATTAAGAGATTGTCATAGATTTTATTTCAATATAAAATTTAAGAATGCCTTTTATGTCTACTTAATTTTGCAAGCCTGAATATAATTCCCACACCTGAAACCTGTACTCAAAAATGCTCCTTCACATGGGATGTCTAGCAGTTATATTCAGGTTTGGTTTGATTAGGCCAATTCTTTCTCAAAACTGATATTAGCATATTCAATTAGGTGTACTCTATGTCGACACTTTTGTGCTTATCTGTATGTATATCCCGATACTGTCACATATATACCTTTTATATAAGATAAGATCAGGATAAGTTAAGTAAGTGTATGTATATCCCGATACTGTCACATATATACCTTTTATATAAGATAAGATCAGGATAAGTTAAGTAAGTTAGTCAACTGCCGATGGTGCTGAACCAAAGGTTCCTATTTCATAGACATCTACCGCAAGGGATGTGGAGAGTGCCACTCCTTTCCTAGATCAAGTTGACTTGGGTTATATATTTCTTAGTTATATGAATATGACTGATCAAGGTACTACAGAGATTCGTGATACAATCGCTGAAGACAGTAAATATAAACCTGAAAATGGAAGATACCATTTATATGTGTCTTATGGCTGTCCATTTGCTTCCAGGTAAGTGTTCATATTAGTATAATTATCACAAAACTAAGATAACGGTTGGACATCGCCTGTGGAGGGGTGTTTTTAGAGTACTGTGTTCAGCTTGCAAAACTGAAAATAACTGCTGGATATTATCTGTACAGGAGTGTTTTGTGAGTATTAAAACTACTCAAAAACACTCATCTCTGTATGTGATGCCCAACAGTTATCCTTCAGCTTGTATAAGCACTCCTCTCTGCATGTGATGTCTGACAGTTATCCTTCAGCTTGTATAAACACTCCTCTCTGCATGTGATGTCCGACAGTTATCCTTCAGCTTGTATAAGCACTCCTCTCTGCATGTGATGTCTGACAGTTATTCTTCAGCTTGTATAAGCACTCCTCTCTGCATGCGATGTCCGACAGTTATTCTTCAGCTTCTATAAGCACTCCTCTCTGCATGTGATGTCTGACAGTTATCCTTCAACTTGTATAAGCACTCCTCTCTGCATGTGATGTCCGACAGTTATTCTTCAGCTTGTATAAGCACTCAGTTTTCTTTAAACTCGAGGTTATTTACCTAATGCAAATATTCTCCAAATTTATCAGCTTATTTTCAAGGAAGATCTGTAGGAAAATGTAATGGATATCACCTGTGGAGAAGTGTTTTGAATGTTAAGCATAAAAGATGGACACTATACTAAAAAAACACTCCTCCACATGTGATGTCCGATACATTTAGTACTAGATCATAACAATCTATTTTCTAGATCACTTACTGTTCTGAGATTGAAAGGTCTTGAAAATGTGATTACCGTAGATAGAGTTAATCCTGCCAACACAACTGGTTGGACCTTTACACCTGAAAAAGAAGGATGTACAGCTGATACTGTGAATGGTAAACCATACCTGAAAGAAGTTTATCATATGTCGCATCCAGAGTACAAAGGCAGAATAACTGTACCTGTGTTGTTTGATAAGAAAACAAAGAAAATTGTCAATAATGATTCTGGTGATATTATGAGAATCTTTAATTCTTCTTTTAACAAGTTTTGTCCATCTGAAGAGAAGAAGAAAATTGATTTATATCCTGAAGATAAACGCAAAGAGATCGATGAGCTGAATGAATGGATTGCTCAGTAAGTTTTACCCTGTGGTTAAAAATTATCAGGTAATTTTATCATCAGAATTAATCATTAAAACGAAAGGTTCTAGAATCTTGCCTTAGTTACCTATAATACTAAATAGTTATCTTATTGTTTTGAGCTGGAAGTTGTTACTAAATGTACGCAGTGGACGGAATAAGAGTAAATAATCACTGTGTAGGAGAGATGTTTTAGCATAACTTCAGACTTTGTAGCCTGAAGCTATGTTAAGATTGCTCGTCTAAATTGAGTATTTGTTCTTGTTTTCACCATTGGTGTGTGGGTCATCAAGCATTTTATTTTTACAGGAACGCTCTCACATGTGTGTTTACATCCTGATTTAAGAAAATCGAATGTAACATGCAAATTTTATATGACACAATTAAACTGGATAAAAAACAAATTGTTGCGACAGTGACCGAAATAAGAATAAATAATCGCTATGGCGAAGCATAGTGTTATGCTTTGTAGCCTGATGCTATGCTCAAATATCACTCTTCCACACTGATTATTTGCTCTTATATCAACTATGTATGATACTTAATTCTCTGGCAGAGTGCTCATTTAATTCTTAGTACAAAGGTTGATACCTATCTTATGAACATTTAGGGATACGTTAACATGTGTTTTTAAAGCTGGTAATGCTACTACTCAAGAAGTGTATGAATCTGCTGTAAATACATTGTTTAATGCTCTTGATAAGGTAATGTTTACATAATTTAATCCTATTTTGACTGTTTATTTTTAGGTCTAGGAGGATTTTTTCTGAACCAGATATGGTATAGTTATGAAACTTGGTACAATAGTGCATGAATTTGTTTCAAACCTTTTTGGATAAAAAAGTTATGCTGACGTCTTCACATTTTTGACGATGTTATAACTGATCGTGACCCTAAAAATACTGAATTAACCATCTGCCTGCATTATTAAATACGCATGACTATTAATTAATTATAATATTCCCTATCTAATGAAGATCATAGAAAGTTAGAAAGCGAGATAATGGTAAAGTATTCCACAAATCACAAAGGAAATAAACTAGTTGAATAGATATCTTTGTGACAAAATGTGACTAGATGAGCATTAGCTGAATATCTAGTCTCATAAATGAAAGATTTTTTTTATTATTCTGAGAGAAAATTAAGCGAATAAAAATTAAGAGTATTGAAGTAATAGATATCTTGGAATGCTAATTAAACTAATGTTTCAGAATTTGCATTGTATTATAGAGTATAGTATTTGCAAGATCTGCATGCTTCTAGAGGAGAGATTTTTAAGCATGGCTCCACAATATAAATCCTGAAGCTATGCTCAAAAATCACTTCTCCACAGTGATTATTTGTTCTCATTTTGAGCACTGAAATAGTGTCAAGGAATTCTTAGTTGCTGTTTACATGAAGTAGTAATAACCCTCCAGTATTTTGTTTGTTTTCTATTCCTATTCCTCTTTTTCTTTTTTCTACCTGCATGTCACCATAATTACTGCATTATACTCTAACTTCTCAGGGTTTTTTTCCTATTTTGATTCCTGTTTGCTCATTTTATGTTTGAAGTAATCACTTCTTATATAGTTTGATTGAATCTATATAAATGTTCTCTCTCTCTCTCATCAAGCTTGAAGAGATATTATCAAAGAAACGTTTTTTGACTGGTTCTATCATGTCAGATGCAGACATCAGATTATTTGTGATATTGGTACGATTTGATGCTGTCTACTACCCTTTGATGAAGGTGAGTGTGGAAGCATTAGCTATCACACCTGGAAAGAACTACTGGACATCACTTGTGGAGGAGAGTTTTTTAGTATGTCCAGCTGAAAACTGAAAAATATGCTCAATAAACACTCCTCTACAGATGGCGTCAGACAGTTATATCAAGAATTGATTATTGAGAAGTTCCATTCATTTTTGGTATTTCGTAATTTTTATTATGTCATTTTTTTCACTCCTTATCGCCTCTTATTTGCTAGTTGATTACCTTTAAAGGAGAAGTGAACACTTTTAGGAACTTTCTTGTTCATAACGTGAAAGAAAGTAATCCTCCCTGTAATGCTAAGGTAATATTAAGTATTCAACACTGCTTCGATATCTTTGAACAGGTGTGTCTAATTAAAGGGATTTTTTTTTCGATATGAATTTTTTGTAAAATCTATGGCACCATTTGATAGCATTTGCAATTTGCAGCCGCAAACAAATAAGCAAAATAGAGTTAGAAATCATCAAATTCTGATGATTGGTTCAAATTCAAAAAATGCTGATTCAGCAATATTTCAAAAGATAATAACTCTGGAAGGGCAAAGCTAACATGATTAAATTATGCACAGGAATTTGACATAATAGCTACAATCTTGGTTATAAATTATGAGACAAATTGCAAATTTTGACAAGTATACACCACAAGTAAAACGTAAATGTGGAAAATGACTACGAGATGTCCCTAGAGATTTATCTCACTAATTTATTGAGTATACTTACGACTTAGAATCTTGAGACATTTTGCAAACTCAACATATTTTGCTGTTCCTAGAAGTCTAGTGCCCAGATTCTTGGGGGAAAAAATTGAATTTTCATGCCGTTTGTTTTGTTCCAAATTTAAGTTCTTTAGCTGCAGTTGAAATTTCAAATTGTTGCACAAATTTCGCTTTGTTTCATATGATTATTGGCAAGATTGTAGCAGCTAACTGGAATGTTTAGTACAATTTTAACCAATATTTCAAGAGATAAAGGAATTACAATTCTCAGCGAGTTGTAGATGGGCTTGATGCATCACGACTCTCCAAAATTTGTAAATCTCACAAAATCTTTGTTGAAAAGTTACTAAACTTTCTAGTTAGCTTCTAGTTATAGAGCTGAGTATAGTTTGGTTGCATTTGCATTTGTCTTTCCAGAATTATTAACATTTGAAATATTGCTGAATCAGCATTTTTGAAAAGTTTAAAGCTCCATAACTTATAAACTGATCAACAGAACCTAATGATCTTTAACTTTATTTTGCTTATTTTTTCGTGGCCTATTGAATGTTACCATTATATTTAGAAATATTTCATATTCAAATCCTTGTGATATCAAATGGTAAAACCACTATTTTTCGGTATTGTGCAAGTTTCAGAGATTTTAGCCATCAAAACATGTTATGAAAGTTGTTTTTTGATCACAATTTGATGCCTCAGCTGATGGCCTATTTTGCACTCTACTGATTCGAAGAAAAATCTTGTTTATATTTTCTTTATAATTTTGCTGAATTTAAAAGAAGTCATTCTATTGGTAGAAATTACCATGTGATGTCAATTTCTACCAATGGAATGTCTTTATTTGCAAGTTAATTATTACAAAGCACTCCTTACAATGTGTATAATGTTCTGGTTAATATCTTTATGGTTATGTTTAGTGTAACAAGAAATTGATTGCACAGTATCAAAATTTATGGCCATATGTTCGAGATATTTATCAAACGGGAAGCATCGATAAAACTGTTCATATGAGACACATTAAGGACTCAACATGGGTAAGTTGTAGTGGATATACGCCTGAAAATAATAATAATAATAATAATAATAAATTTGGAGGTGAGGTGTGTTTTGTATTCTCTAAAACACTTTAGTGAAAACAAGTCGCCCCTCCCCTTTTTTTATCAGCTTTTTTGTGTACTTCTCAAATAAGTGCCACACTATTAATACCACATTGATTTTGATTTTTAATACACTTGTGGTAGTATAAATAAACCCTTAGTTCGTGTTTTGAATATTACCTAGTACATAGTAAGTTTTAGAAGGCTTTTTAAACATGTTTTAAGCAAAACAACAATGACACTTACTGTGACTTTTAATTTGATTCTGGGTTTTTTCAAATTCAAAATAAGCACTGCTCTCGAATACGTGTCGCTCTCAAATAAGTGCTGCATTGGAAATTTATCAAAATTAGATAAGCACTGCAGTGCTAAATTGATTATTTATGGTATTCTATATTTTAGGATTATATTAGTGACCATGACAATAATATAGGAACACTACAGCATTCTTTGTGTATGCATAGTACTATTAAATGTTTAATGTACTATGTGCAAAGTATTTCTGTTAGGTTAGGTTAAACTTTAGCTTGATTTGGCAGGTTATTTTCAATACCGTCACTTCAGTTTTTAATAACAGATGTTAGAAATCATATTTTATTACGTTTTAAATTGCGTGTTAAGTTTTATAAAATACATGGTTTCTTCAAGCACTACAAATTTGGATCTTGCATATAGCCTATGCATATGGCCTATGATTATAGCCTATGAATTAGCCTATGCATATAGTATGAATATATTATTTATATACATGCTATACATACATCTTCCAATGCATTTAACCTGTATATTATAATATATAGCATATGACCTATTTGGCCTGTGCATATTGTATACTCTACGTCTCTTTTCGGAACATTTATGAATACGGCCCATCTTTGTTGACCTTTAATGTCTTGAAGTGTAGGATAATGTGCCTTAAAGTTCTGAATCATTTGAAGAATATGTTGTTGCTGCCTTACATATAGTTGTTGCTGTCTGTGCATATAGTCTTATGTATGTAGCCTATGCTTTATTAACTTTCTATACTTTTAATATGGTGCATCAGATTTCCTTTTTAACGATTTGGTGGGTAATACTTTTAGTACTGTCACTTTGATTTTCAATTAATAGGGCAGTTGGAAAGACAAGAATCCGAATTTAGTTCTACCTATTGGACCTGATATTGATTTTATGGAAAAAACCACTCGTTCAACATTGGTATGAGCAAAATGGTACAATGGAACCAATATTGTTATTTTTTATATTCAATGTATCAATATATTGGTTCTGCGTGTACATCTCATGTTACACACTATACCCTTATTCATTTAACCATTTGCATAATTATAATTTAATATATATATATATAATTTAATACCATAATTTTATTTACGTTTGACAATTTCTTAATTTTTGTTACCCAGCATTGTGAAAGTATACTCTTCTATCTATTGAAATTGAAATATGTTTTGCTATCAAATTTTTATTGTGATGTGAGTTTTCAGCATACATACCACTCTTTTGGTGCGAGCCTGAATTTTGCCGAATGAGTTGAATTTAAGCTTACTTTCCATGCCTGGATGAACCCTGAGTTTGCTGTGCTGTGTTTTTAGGCCTATGTAGCCAACATGTGTGGGTGAAATTTCTGTTTCAAAAGAAAATTGTAAATAATCACTGTGGAGGAGTCCTATTTGAGCATTGCTTCAGACTTTCAAAAATCCCTCCTCCACAGTGATTATTTGCTCTTGATTTGATATTTATTTAAATTAACGCATAAATACTAACTTTTTGCAAATTACAACACTTTCGAATAATACATATACACGCTGATATTCAAATAGTACAAACTATATAAATGGTATATAGCTATCCATTATGCTGTCCTGAATAATTATTTTGTCATGGCTGTCAAAATGTTGGATTAAATCCCCTTTAATGAAACACCCTGCAAAAGTGAACTTGAAAATAGTTGCATTGCATGCTCATTTGAAGGATGTTGTAATATTGTTTTGTCTAAATGTTCTTTGACTCTGTGGTGAACATGTATTCTGATTGTATAGATGGAAAGTGGATATGTGTGAAATACTTATATAAATGTTTATAACTAATATATATAGATCATATTAACTCTCCAAATGTTTTTATTTAATTATTTATATTACATTTTGTCACATTTACTGCCCATTCACCTCTCCCTTTCATTTGTCCCCCCCCATTGTTGTTATTTGATATTGAGACTTTATAAGAGATTTTATCGTGGATATTGGGCAATAGACATGTTTTTATCTCCCTGTTTGGACCGGGCTGTTGAAGGGTTTAGAAGGGTTGACATGGCTGTGGGTGTTGGATTACACCCCACCTAAAGATATAAGCGGTACATAAGTCATGAGACTTGGCATGGTAATACTACAATGTGTAATTCTGGAGCAAAATTTATTGTGCTGACATCATTTTAAAATTTTATTTGAAAAGGGTTTTTGTTTTGGAAACTGATTTTAGTTATCTTTTTCAACCAAACCCGTGGTATTTGGCATATATCTTTTCATAAGTATAACGTCAGAATAACGCACCAAAGTTTCCAAAAATATCAGTATATATATATATAAAAAGGACGTCAAAGTGTCAATAAGTCATTGTTTATAGTTTAAAGTCAATAGTATAAATATTGAATGACTTATCACAATTTCTATCTTGTTAATTTTATAAGGGTTTATTAGGCGATTTGAATGGTAATTTTGAGAAAAATGACCATTGACCTTTGAAGAACGCATGCTATACCCATCAAACTTTCCAAAAAGATAGAACATAGCATAGATAAATGATATAAAAAAATATATTGTTATTTATCCGCTACTTCATGGCTAATATGAATAACATTATTTTAATAAACTTCCCTGGTGGAATCTGCCCACAACCATGAACACCCTCCCCTATTCGGTCCAAATAATGTTAAAAAAACCTTCAGAAGAATTTACAAGAATTGGGATTATATTCAAGGCGGCTTAATGTGGTAAGGTGTCATTGCATTCAGTGATCATTAAGTATAATGATAACCATGTTCAATTACAGTCAGCTGTCAAAAAAATATTTTATAATAAAAGGATCTTATAAAATACTAAGAAATAGTAAATAAAATATATTCTTCTGTTACATTGTTATATTCTTCTATTCTCTAGTGCTTTATAACATCAGCTAGTAAAAACCATCCTATACTATATCAAATGGATTTCTAAAACTTTAATAGGGCTAGCAAAAACCATCCTATGTATAGATAGTAGTATAATACTATAATATAGGTGTATAGGTGTATTCTTTACTTCTTATTTGGTGTGTACATAATGCTATGGTGTAAAATGCGCGTGTATGTAATTCATATCCACTGTTGATGAGTGACTTTTGAGCATTGCTTTAGGCTATGATTTGAAATTTCACTACTCCTCCACAGTGACTTTACATAATTTTACCTTGATAAAGGTGTTCCAATTTTTATTGGACCTGAAACTTTACCCTCTTAGTAAAGACATTATTTCAAATAACGAAATGTTTGTGTGTATGCAAATCATATTTATTTGCTTAGGTTTAACTTTCGCTTTTGATTAAAGAAAATGTCCAAATTTATTATCATTTTTTTGACATCCTAAAACAAAAACAAAAATTGAATTTAGGAATGTTACAACTGTTCAAATTTGATAAAAATTGCCAACAAATTTTTACAAATTTGTCAGATCCAACATTTGGAAATACCTGTTTTCTTTACAAAATGTTGATATCAGTGATATTTTTTTAAAAGAACATTTAATTAAAAGTTTACCCAATAATAATTTACGATTCCCCTCCAAATTTTGCCTAATTTGAACAATTGCAATGCCTCTAAATTGATTTTTTTCAATTTTTTCTATATAAGTAATTTGAAATTGAAGTATTTATGCTGACATTGTCATTTATGAAGTGGTGCAAGCTAAATATGAGCATATTATATGAAGCTATGGGATCAGGCTGTAACTAACTCGAATTGTGCAATGTCGAATGAAACTGACTGATTACAAACTTTCTCATGCAATACCGTAACAAATAATACGTATGAATGAAACTTCTTAGTTTGACTGTTCAAACTCGAATTTGGAAAATTTACATCAATTTAATAACCACACAATGATTAAAATACTGTTTATAAGAAGTTGGATATTGCAGTTCTTACTAAAACTAATAGTAATGCAGTGGAGCCCTGTAATTTCATGCAAACAAATAATTCCAACCCAAATCAAGATTCCAATGTTTTCAAGCCTATGATCTATGTTATCTATGTTTGACAAATAGGCGTTTTGGTGTTCTAAAACTGCTTCACATATTTATACATCAAAGAATAATTAAACTTAATCAAAGCTTAAGTCATGAGAAAAGAACACCCTCTTTTCCGGTCTTGACGCTTTGACCCACTTCTTAGATTCAGGAATGCTATGGTAGTTATCCTAATTTTAGGGCAATGGGAAATTAAGAAGTTATTTTATGATGCTGGGTACTTATTAGAATTTACACTGATGAAGCTACAAATGAGTATGATAAATGATAATAAACATTCACTTTAAACAATTATCTTTCTTATTTGCAATTGCTTTTATTAAGAATGTAAAGATGTTCTACGGTTAACAATAATGGCTTCCCGTAAACTATAATAATAATACCATTAAACAAAATAATTTGCTGTTAAACGGTTAAATGTTTCTGACTTATAAGTGATATTGAATAAAGTGTACTCTGTATGAGTACCTATATTCAACTGAAACACGCAAAATAAAATTATGTTTCAGCTTCTTTAAACTGGAACGGTATTTTTATCTTAGTGCTGAAAATGTATTCTGAAAGAAGAATAATGTACATCGCAATATTTATAAAAATTATATAGATCATCATGGGAGGTTGATTGGTGTGTTGGGTAATAGGAAATACTGGGCTTAGAACAACATCTAGATACTTCATAAAAATTCTCAAATTGTTTTCATTGAGTTGCTTAATTGTTTCCACGTACCTTCCCCTTGCATTTCCCCTTCTACTATTATCTGATATTAAAACATAAGAGATTTCATTCTAAATATTAGACACTGGAAATGTCGTTGGGTTGGAGTTTTACTGTGACGTTTGAGAAAAACCTGAACAACTTACAATAAATCTTTATTTTGCCAAATAGGGAAATATTTAGCAAACAAAACATACTCAAGTTTTAGTGTGATGGGGCATTATTTCATTCAGTGATAACTAAATATTTGATAGTCATATTTAATAGCAACCATCTGTTAAAACAATTCCTTTTTAATCAATAGTTTAGTAGTTGGAGAAGTAGAATCTCAGAAGTTGTAATGATTTAGTAGAACTATAATTAAATTTTTTGAATTGCTTTAAACTCACAGATGATTTATATTACAATTTATATAATGACTTAACATTTAAGATTGCGTCAATATAATTATAATTTAGTTAATCATATAATTCAATTGGTAATCATCTTTTTCGAGGAAGTTTCCAGAACAAACTAGTGATTTGTTTTGATTCCATGCTTGAACATATAAATTGCTGACAAGCTTGCATCTTCTTATGTCTTTCTGTACGTTAGTTTTTGCTGTTGTTATTATTTTTGAATAATTTCATGATTTAGTATAGGTTAGCTTAGTGGTTGTTTCACGAAAATGTTGATTAACTTTTGCATCATGGTTTAATAATGTGGCTTTTATTCTTGTAGCAGAAGGTTACTATGATGTTCAGTGGTTGAAGTAAGAGTAAATCACTGTAGAGGATGGAGATTTGAGCATAGCTTTAGGTTTTGTAGCTATACTCAAAAAACACACCTCCAAAGTGATTATTTCACGCACTGTTGTTGCATTGGTATACTGTTATAGTTCATAAAGCTTATCTTGATTTTGTTAAATAAATAAATATTATTATACTCCAGTATATGTATACGATTATTTCCCAGTGAGAAGAAAATTATTCAAAGTCTTCAGTAAAGTCGCTAGAACAATAGACTATTACATTATTTGAATAGTTAATAAATTTATTTATATGCAATTAATGGGAATGATTATGAATGATTGTGAATTGTTTTATTTAAAATTTCTGTTCTGAACAAGTTACAGGTGTTGCTCTCAATTCAAATATCAGTTTTTTGTAAATCTCTCATTCTCATCAAACTCATTTAAAATACTATTCTTTAATTTTTTCAAGTATACATTAATATTCAAGTATGGCTGAAAAAGAAATGACACAGATTGTTGATCGTGTTACAAAAGATGGAAGTAGTGGATACAAAGCCGAGAAAGGACGATATCATTTGTATAGCAGTACTACTTGTCCATTTGCGCATCGGTATGTATCTTTTGCATGGCAGTGTGTCCATTTGCACAATGATATGTATCTTTCGTCTGACAGTAATATCTAATAAAGCAAGCCTCAAGATAACGGTCAGACATTACCTGTGGAGAAGTGTTTTTTGAGTACAGTTTTCTACTGTGCAGTTAAAGCTATATTCAAAAAACACTCCTCTATAGGTGATGTCTGAAAGTTATCTTGAAGCCTGATGAAGTAGTAAATAAACAATGGTGTAGTAAAAATTTAGAAAATGTATCCCTTTTCTGTTTTGCAAAGACATTGTATATTTAAATGACAATGATATTGTTATGTATACGGTCATTGCTCCTGTTCAGGGAAAATATGTCATTTTATTATAGAGTGAGTGGTGCTCCAAAATTGCCTGTTGTGTCTGTGAGTTGGTTTTAAACTGTGTATGTGGTAGCTATGGTGATTTCTCTAAAATAAGTAAAGTTGATGAAAAAATAGATATAATGCACCTGTGTAACATGTTGCATAGAGTGGTGAAAAGATAACTCCATAGATGCCATCAAGCTAAATAATAACAAACATAGTCTCTTTTCCAATCATGCACCATAGCTACCACATACACAGTTTAGAACCAACTCACAGACACAACAGGCAATTTTGGAGCACCATTCACTTTGATAAAATGATATATTTCTCACCCATCCTGGGTTATTAGATCACCAAAAAGCCTGGGTCTTATAGGGTTAAGGTTTGCATCTATTTGGAAAAGACACTTATTTACATCATTACCGTATCTCGTTTAGAGCCACAGTTGGTCTAGCTTTAAAAGGTTTAACAGATGTTATCACAGTTGACAATTGCAATGCAATGGAAAATAGAGAAAAAGGTTATGAGTTTACGCCAGGAAAGAATGGAAGTACAGCTGATACCGTAAATGGCAAAAAATATTTGAAAGAAATTTATCTTATGTCGCATCCAGAGTACAAAGGTAGAATAACTGTACCTGTGTTGTTTGATAAGAAAACAAAGAAAATTGTCAATAATGAATCAGCAGATATCCTGCGAATACTTAACATGGAATTCAATGAATTTTCTGTGACTGAAGCGCAAGCTAAGTTGGATTGCTATCCTGAAGAAAAGAGGAAAGAGATTGATGATTTTACTGATTTAATTAATCCGTGAGTGTGTTTTAAAAATTGTGTCTTTGTTTACTTTTTGTGGATGTTTTGAGTGGTTATTTAGTCAGCTCCTCTATGTATATAATCAAATATAGAAGCAAATTATGCATACACTCCTCTAGTATTGCTCTTAGCTGTTGATGTTGTTTCAAAGAGACGGCTACTTTAAAAGTACATTTTTTTCAGGAGTATTATATATGGAGTTTATAAATGTGGATTGACAACAGTTCAGGAAGTATACAATGAAGCTGTTGATAACATGTTTAATGTTCTCGATAAGGTATGTATATCATATATGTCTATAATAAGTCAATGATCTTTTTATGGATTGATTTCTTCACACCAAAGAAGCCAATCCATTATAAGTTTATCGACAAAACACCCTTCTGTTCAGTTTCATTTTTGTTCAGTTCGATCAAGCTTAGTTTCTTTAAACTTTTGTATCAAAATTGGTTTTGATACAAAATCTTGAGATGATCTTATGCAGAGGGCAGAGAATAAAAGAGAAATTTTAGAGATAAGAGAAAAGTGATGAAGAGAGCAATGCAAACTTAGACAAATTGAAATTTTCGACACCTTAGAGCCTTTAGAGCAAGAAACAATCATTAAAAAATAAAGTTTCTTTCTGTTATTTTTTGCTAAAAGATGGTATGGAAGATATTTTTTTGAATATTAACTTTGATCATGACTCACATTAGTCAAAGTGAACAATATAAGAATTATGGAGAGGTCTTGTCTAGATTTGAGACTTTGTAATAAGTCACTTTTTTGCCCAAAAATACAAAACCAAAAGGTCAACTTTTAAAGTGATTCTTTTTCTAAAATTATTATTGAAAAACAAGATGGAAGCCACACAATGACATTGTCTAACATAGTGATTTTTGCTTTTCTTTTAGATTGACACAATTTTATCTAAAATGAGATATTTGACTGGGTCGCAAATTTCTGAAGTTGACATCAAGTTGTTTACTGTCCTTGTTCGATTTGATTCCATCTACTATCCTCTTAGCAAGGTTAGTGTAGTGATATGATACTGCTTACTTTAATACATTTCAAATAATAGAAATCTGTCAAATCTCACTTGAGACTGTCTAAGCTCTGACATTCAGCAGAGTCAAATTTTATCTTAACAAAATGGAATCAATTTTGATCTATAAAATGAAAAGGTTCACCCAGGACGATTAAAATATGGTCAAAGTTTATGAAATGTTATAATAATCCTTTCAGTTGATACATAGCAGTTCTTTTTGGTCTTGCTTTGAATCTTTGATTTGGGTCTATCATCAAGAACAAGTTGTTATGTCATAATTGTTTCCTTCTGTTTAGTGTAATAAGAAAATGATTTGTCAATATGCCCATATATGGCCATATGTTCGAGATATTTACCAAACAAATAATGTTGCAACAACAGTAAATCTGGATGAAGCCAAATATGCATTATGGGTAAATACAAATTTTAGTTTGAACAAAATGTTGGATCTTGAGTTTGCAGTGCTTTACATATTGATAGTGGGGTTTCCTAAGTAAACATTTTTTCAAGTTTTTTGGTTTCTTGAAAAACACTATAGATGTTACTAGCAGTCATTTAATTCATTCAAATGCTCTCTTATAAGCCAATCGAGTATCTTTATTGCATGTTAAATAAGAACATGCTCTCAGTCATAGAGCCTTTGTATTATACGAGTTAACTCCTTTTAGATTAATTGAAAACTCCACGGTGAAGAGCGACATGTTTTTGTCTGGTTTATACGTCTTTTTAAAAATAATAAACATTATTTATTTTTGAAACAAAAGAAACGTGCATTAATAAAGACAATAATTGTAGTCTTTTTCATGCATTAGTAAAAGATTTACCTGAAGAAAAAATAATAGAATAATAGAAAACTTGTTTCAAGAATTTGAATAGATATTAATTAAGCAATTTTTGTTCTATTATATACACATAACACATTAAAAATATGCAGCCATCTTGAACAGCAGAAGACGAGATAAAATGCGATTGCTTAAAGCAAACTAACCAAGTAAAGTACTACAGATAAGATGCAATTATGAAAATAAGGAAACCAAATAACTGAACCTAAATACGAAACCTAGCATTACCGTAACGAAAAGACACGGAACCTACGGAACCTAACTATTCTCCATGGAAAGAATTACAACAGAACCCCGTCTTAGGTTCCATGAATTTTTGAAATTTTGAGGCCTGTATAGGGTTCAATATAAGGAAGTTTTTGCTTCAAGAAACATAAAAATTGGTTTGTAAAATTGAGAGTTCATTATATTCAAGGTTTGTTATACGGAGAAAGAAAATAAAAGACAGCAGAGCATTGACAAGAAGTTTGTTAGACTGGGGGTGCTAGTGTTGTATTGAGATTGTATTGAGATTGAATCCACAAAACTCCCCAATATAATCAGCATAGGCGTAATCTAAGCTGTGCATGCTGAATCTTAGTATTTAGAGATAAATGTTAAGCTTCACTAGATTTGTATATTGTAATCAAGGAAATCTTGTCAAAGTTATATTGGTAACATAATTTTCTATATTTATTATCTAGACTACTCCCTATTACACACAGCCGACCTATGTGGTACCTGCTGGACCTATATTAGATTTTTTAGAAGAAACAGGTTAGTATGACAATGAAATTGAAAAGTGGATTAGCACTGTTTTTGAATCATGGATTTTTTCTTTGTTTTTTCATCACACAAGATGGATACTCTCAGTTAAAATAAAAGAAAGGATTAATCATTATATATGCTTTAAAATGATGACCAATTCCAACTATCTTAAATATTTTCACATACGTTGAAGACTTTTTTGTGTAATTCAGAATATGATGTTCCAGTACTAAAAACTCTTAAATATGTTTATGTTGTCCAAGAGAGAAGCAAAACCTTATTTAGAATCTAGATGTATTCTAGCAAGGCCATGGGCTAGCTATTTGTTGTTATTTCTGGTTCAATTTGTGGTTTTGTTGCATTGTTGTTCGTAGCAGTGTTGGTGTTCTTGTTGTTGTTGTTAGATCTTAATCAAAACGTTCTGGGTTCCCACTGCACAATGAGACTCAAAAGGTTACCACTTTTCCAGAAACCATTGCTTATTTTGTTGCTTAACATTATTGCTTATACTTTCCATTTGAAATTATTTATTCCTCGCTCTCCTTGTTGTTTAATCATTTTTACGTAAGATGAGGAGAAAGCAACTGCTAGTGATGTTGTTATTTGTAGTAAAACACATGCACAAACACAATAGTTCTCTTTAAACCTTTGCATATAATTTTGTGTTTAATTAGTTGGCCTTTTTGAAATTATCATATTTGAATAGAAGTAAAGCGATAAATTAAGCGAAGAAATATCAAAAGTTTATTATATTTATCAATTTTTAATCCCTTATATTATAAACTTGAGTAAATTTAATTCGTCACACATGGGAACCACCAAGCTTTTTGGATTTAATAAGATATTACTTTTTATATGGCATCAAACTTAATTTATTCTTTTAGATAGAGAACAATTACAATAAAATACACCATTCAAATACTTTACAGTATGTACAACTATTTCTTTTTGTTTTTGTTGATAATTTTGTTTTCATTGAGAATATAATTACATTTCATAGTGCTGCTAATAAGATAAACAAATGTCTTGAGCATGGAAATTTTTGCAGATATTTAATTTCTCAAGTTAATAAAAAAACATTTCGTTTCAATGTATATTACATCCATTTATGTAGCAAATCATTCAAAAACATTTTTGCGCACATTTAAGTTCATAAATTTGATCCAAGTTCTCAAAAATAAATACTGTATGAGAAAATTTATATGCTTAAGGTAATAACAATTATTGCGCATGTTGTCTTGTTATGTTATTATGAGCAGAAAAATATGAGATGAGTATTGTATCATTAATCTTGTGGTGGGTTGGTATCTTCTTACAGATAAATTACAAGTTCAACAATAACACTCATTTCCCTAGGTACTATGCAGTGATCGAAGTAAGTGTAAATAATCACTGTAAAGGAGTGATATTTGAGCATAGGTTCAGACTATAAAGCCTGAAGTTGTGCTCAAAAATCCCTTCTCTACAGTGATGGTTTATTCTTATTTCAACCACTGCTACGTTTTGAGTTCTTTTCATAGTATACAGTAAAAAAGCATGTGTTGTGTCATGTTTACATCGCTGCTTTATTATTATGTTATAGTGTTTGTCAAGATTTTCATTTCCATGGAAGCCTGTATAAAGCAAGATTGATCAACACAACACAGATATTATTATTTCAATGACTCTATGACGCATAAACACCAAATTTGTATTAATTATACAAATTATTATTTACTACGCTAATTTATATTATTTCACAATTAATAATTTTTGACAAAACTGAGTACTTAATTGATTATTGTAAATTTACCTTAAAAATATCTTTTCAGACAAAATGTTGACTTCTATTAAATGTAACTTTATATTGATGATTGAGTAACTCATGTTTTCTTTTTACGCATGCGCACTTTCCGTTCCGTTTATGTTCTGGGAAAAATTTTCTGAAGTGGAAGACAGTCTTAAGATTATTTAAATTTTGAGATAACAGCAAACAATAATGATAATCTAACTATTGTTATTATTGTTTTCTTCCTTTTTCGATACGATTTCTACTCATACAGTTCAGCCTCTCATTAGCATTTGTTTTTTTGTTTTTTCATAGTTGCTAGTGCTATTTACTATTTTTCTTAGCCCATATCTCACATATTCATTACTCTCTACCATTGTTTCTATATCGATTCGTAACATATAGTTATCTTTAAGTCTATTTTTACTAGTTCATATTTAATTTTTGATATTAAATATATAACGGTAAAAGATGAATAGCCAAATGTAATTTTGGATAAGCCTTGAAAATATAATTTACTTACTAACTTACTTACTTACTATTTGTTGATTGGAACATTATATGATTGAATAAATCTCAAATGACCATGTAGTTTACCCTGGCATCCAATAGGTAGCGTCTTACTGCAGACTTTGAACAAGTTTTTGCCTACTGGGAACGTTTTGTTTTATAAATAGATAAAATGGTTGGCCGTTGTTCTAGCGAGTTTTTTATCACCGGGCATTACGTAATGTCTGATCAACATCCAACCTCGTTCTCAGGTCTTTTTTTGTTTTTGTTTTTTGGCAGGCTGACGTAAAGCTTACTGTGCTTAATGGCCCTGTGATGATGAGCCAGTCGAACCTCCCTATAACGATGCTCTCTTTGAAAATTGGAGATAGTGACAAGCAAAGTTAAAGCAAAACAAGTACTACTACAGATTATATTTTTGTTTCCATTGAGACATAAAAATATTTAGATTTCATCATTATAAGACGATTATTATAAAGCGTGTGTTGACAATTAGATAATATTTATTATTGTGACTAATTTTTACAAACTCGTCTCCACATCTCTTCTTGTACCTTTTCAAGAAAAAAGTCGAAGAGGCAAGAGAACCAGTTTATAACATTTATAATAATATTTTTGTTCCACTGTCAAAATCAATAAATTCATATTCCAATTTACATACAAGTTACAAAAGTCTAAACCGTACCAACATGTTGGTCAACACTGTTCACCAATATTCAACCAACTTTGTGCAGGGCCACCAACATTAAACTTAAACGCAATGGAAATACGTGCCAATATGTTGGCGAATCTGTAGAATTCGTGTAAACATTAAAATGATTGTCAGAATGTTGAGCAATATTTTTTAACATATTCAAAAATGGTCGCCAACATTTGCTGTGGAGATTGCCAACAGGCTGTGTAAACTATACGAAAATGTTAACAATGTGTTAAGTGGGTATTAACCAAGTGGACAAAAATCCGTTCAAAGCCAACAGTAAAGACGCTAGAACAACATTGAAAATGTTGTTCTAGCGTCTTTGCATCGGAATTTAAACAGGTTTTTGCTCAGTGAGTATCAACACACTTGTAAATTGATTCGTTTCTTGTAACGAAGAGACGAATAATTCGCACGTTCGCAGACTTCATTTAATCAACTATCACTGAGTTACACACTGCTGATGATGATCTTCGCGGTATCTCTTTCTTTTCACTCCTAGGCGATCTCCAGCCACCGACAGTTTCTGTAAAGGATCTTTTCTTTCTTAAACCATGGACCTCCTTGTTTACGTGTAGCTCGTTACTACGACTTCGTGATTCTCTTCGATCTTGATGTATCGAAAAAGCATGTGAGCGGTGTGAGTCCTGCTTTATCAACGACATTTGGTGTTGTAGTGAGCCATGTAAAGGCCTGTATATAAAATAGTGGCAATAAACCTCAACGCTGATGACGATTACGATGAAAGTAACGAGCATTATAAGAAAGTAATAGTTAGATACATAAGGACCAATTGATACGATTAGTGTTGCTATGCTTGTTGCCAAGGCAACCGATTTTGGAAATTTGTCATGATCCGTCTTCATATTCCTGTTTGATGTATCTAGAAGAAAAGTTATACATTAGAAGGGATCACGCGTCAAACCAACGCCAAAGTGACGTCACAGCGTTTGTTTGTCGTTACTTGGACGTTGACTTGACGCCGTGTATGTGGTGGAGAGCGGACTCGTATCTAGCGGAGGGTGGACGTGTATTTTGTGGAGAGCGGATGCAACATGCCTATAGTATTTATTACAGAAACATTAACGTTTATTCTTGGCGACGTTTTTCAACGGGAGAGATCCAGGAAACTGTTTCTGCTGTGAAAGTGTACTTTCAGTAGCCACCGAAGAATAACCTCCGTGTGTGAGAGATTTGTGGATGGGATGTGAAAACCATATAAGATAAGTTGTATATAACCATATAAAATGTCTAAAATATTTTACTACAGATAAATTACATTCTAGCAGATGCGATTCTACTAAGGAATGATGGAGGTTCACAAGCTTTCAATTGATCGGTATACTCACACTAAAGAAACCAATCAAATTAAGAAATCATTGATTTAATTAACGCTCTTCACTGCATATGATGATATTTGGAGATGGTCGAGATTATACCAATGCAGTCTTATCAACGTCGAAAAACGTTGTTTTGACGTCGCAACGTGAAAATGACGTCTTTTTGTCGTCGATTAGACGTCGTGTGTCGTCAGGGATTGAACATAACCTGTAAATTTCCACAAGTTTACCTGTTTAGGAGATGTCACTTCAAACCAATGTGATGGCTTCATTTAGAATTCGCCTAGTGGAAATCTGTTTTAAGCCAAAATAATAAATTTGCGGCATCCAAGAAGATTATCCCTGTAGACATTTGGCGTCTTATTACTTTCAAAAAAGCGTTGGTTTTGATACCTAGACATTGATTAGACGTTGAGTACCCACCGGAATGTTTCTTACGTCTTATGTGTAATAAATGTGTGTTAGGAACCTTCTCCAAACTTCGTTCCCAAGGGAAGAGTGCTGAATCAACGATTTTGCAATTGATTGGTTTCTTCGAACCAATCAATTGCAAGCTCCTTGACTTAACACTCTTCATCGTACATTTTCTTTCTCAAATTTACTGATTTTGACTTCTTTAAAGCTGCTAAAATATATGCTTTTTGAAACGAATCTTGGAGATGGTTCCTTAAGTAAATTTCATACCTTGTTGCGAATTTAAAAATATACTTCTCGTCAACGATTCTTTTAACTTCCTGTAGTGACAATGTTTTCCGTAAGAAGTAATATTTTGATATTATTGGTTTGAATTAAAAGACGTGTTGGTTTGAATTAAGGACACAGTTTAATGTTTGCACTTCAATTTAAAGAATTAAATACTAATATAAATAAAACATTTGTTTTTTCTTTAGTTTTCTTTTTAAATAATTTTGAAACTTTTGATCAGGTAATTTCCGGGGGCAAAATCCTGTTCAAATTCCGTAATAAAGAGGCTAGAACAACATTTTAAACGTTGTTCTATCCTCCACACTGCTGTTTCTCGAACAGAATTTTTCTCACTGAGCTACTCTCACACTAACGATGACTTTTAGTCGTTAAGTAGATATCAAATTAGGATTAGTTTTGTTTATTCGGAACAGCTAATTAATTGGACTAGCAGGCCGTCGTTATAAATAATTTCACTTAAAATAGTGATCCCCTTACGATTAAATTTATAATAATAACTCCGATATCTTTCCCGCTTTTTGGATTTAGCCTACTAACGACTATAAACTACCAATCTACCAGTTAATTTTAAGCTCCTTCATATAATACTCTTTTTCTCAGAGATAAAATCCCACAGAATAAATACGAAACATTAGCGAACGATGTTGAACAGCGTCAAAAATTCGAAATTTCAACTTAGAGAAAAAGTTTATTATTTTGATTAGCAAGACGAATAGCGCAAAATTCCGAATTTGTTCAAAAAATCCTGGGTACAGGCGGTTGGGAACAACAGAATTCGTCGAGTCTTAAATCTACTCGATAAATCTCTAGCGACTTCTCGTCGTCGTTTTCTGCAATTTTGTTTCACTTGTGGCGTGTATTGTTCGTCGAAATTTGTAAAATGTCCAGTATTTAATTTTCGAGATCGTACCCATTACACACATTTTATAAAAAACATATTCATTAAAGCAATCAGATGACCTGGTCCCCTAGGTACAATGGGTACAGGACACGGATCAAAATCACATGTGAAAAACTACTGAATACGGATCCGTATAACTCCTTATCTGGACTGTGTATTAACATGTATGGCATATATGGCAGTACACAGTCCGAATACGGAGTTATCCATACAAGTCCGTATTCAATAGTCTTTCAGGCTGTGAATGTTGAAACAACATCAAAGATGACGCCACGACGTCATCGTTGTTTCGACGCTGATCAGACGTCCGTGTGTCTACAGAAACTCACAACTTGCCAAAAAAACGAGATAATCTCTATTACGGGTATAGCAATTGTTTAAAATTCCTTAATCACATCCTAATGCGTCACACTTGATCATATCTTGGACACGTTTAAGGGAATAATTGAATGTCAATATATCAGCATATATACAGAGGAGCTAATCCAGCCAATAAAGACTTGTTCAAAGTCAGCAGTAAAGACGCTAAAACAACATCGTTTGTCTGCGGACTTTGAACAAGTTGTGAAACCTTGTGTCTTAGATTCGATTCTGGGAATAAAGAAATGTATCAAATGTTGTATTTTTTGTTTTGGTTGACAGCATTACTATTTGACAAATACTTTCTTTTAAAGTTTATGATCTCGAGTATCTTCATCTAATTTAGGCTGATCATTTTTTATATAAAATTATATATCTTGATTAAGATAACATACCAAATTCTAAAGTGTAAAAAGACTGCAGCATGTGGTCTCTGATAAGCTCCAACTGTTTACCATATGTTTGCATATATGCACCGTGGTCAAAAACTTGCTCAAAGTCCGTAGTGAAGACGCTAAAACAACAACCCTGTTCTAGCGTCTTCACTGCGGATTTTGAACCAGTTTTTAAACGCTGTGGTGGTATACGAATGTGTTGACTTCGTTATTTAATGGTTAGTGAAGATAAAAAATCACTCGTAGAATTTTTCCTTCTAAAGTCTAGATTTAGGTTTATATTGTTAGTAGTCTATCCTGTTTCACTCCGTAAGGATGAATACAGTGGAGATAATATGTGAAAAGTTGTAGGAATTGATGTGTTTTCTTTATTAACTGTGTGGCAGCCATCTTGTTTGGCTATACATTTTCTATTTTCAGAGAAAAGGATTACTCATTTTGACACTTCCTGATATTTTCTGGGTATAAACAGTGTAAGTTCTTGTCAATTTGACATATATTTTGTAATTTTGACCAAAATAAGGTGGTTATGTAAGGGTATAACGCTCGAATTTGACCACAATATAAAAGATTATACTTCATTTTATTTTTTTATATATAAATAGCGCACTTTGACGCATAAAATAAATTATCTATCCATGAGAAGAAATTCTCATGGTATCTCATATACATACATTATTTTAAAAATCTCTGTATCATATCAAACTCGTCTCCAATGCATTTTAAATATCTTTAAATTTTCTCGAACTTTGTTTGACAAGAGACCCGAGAAAAAGTTTGGAAAACCAAAAGGCATTGGGTACAAGATTTTCCGGTAGGCGAAAACTTGTTCAAAGCTCGCAGTAAAGATGCTAGAACAACGTCGTTTGATGTTGTTCTAGCGTCTTTACTGCGGACTTTGAACAGGTTTTTGCTCACTGGCTTTATGCTCACGTCTTATAGAGCGTGAAGGCAAGGTAAGAGTGACAATTTTGGTACAGAGAACCTGATGGTACATGGTACACGAAACTTCTAATCTTCAAAATAAGTCGTTTCGACACTTGGACTCTTTCAAATACTACCTTTGTTATAAGCAAGTAACTAAGTTCGTATATAAAATATAGAAAGAAATTAAAGGCTAACCACTAACAATCGATTTGTGGAAAAATATATTTCAACGAGTCATAATACTATTTTAGTTCCTCTAGAGTGTGGTTTTCACTAGATCATGCTAAGTCATGCTGAATTTCTCTTTTATTCTATTATTATTTTTTTACTTTTAATGTATTTAATTCACTTCAGAGTTTATTTGAACGATGGAGAGTGTGCATATAGTTTATGTTATTTCTTGAGTCAGTATACTCTCATCCATGGATGTTATTTAGTCGTATTTCAAACTCTGCAATTTCCTTTATGTTTCCGATTACAACACGAGGTTCGTAAGATGTCGGTTTTGCGGTTAATAACCAGCACGATTTCGGTTACCGGTTAATTATCTATCCGATATTTCGGTTACCGGTTAATCTTCTTCTAATTACTGTTTCTTGCGGCACAATCGCTCTACTTACAAAATAGTGCAGTTACATCTTGTTAGTTTTGATTTTTTCTTGATTTTTTTCTTCAAACCGCATTGTGCTGCTGTTTCAAATAATGTCATTACACCTGCTTTCGTTAAAGCTGAACATTCAACAAATGCACTTGCTTCTATTCTATTTGCAACCTCTTGCCCTTCGTCAAACGAAACAGGTTTTTGTTTCATTCCTTCTAGCTCTCTTTTTGTTTCTTCGTTATTACGTAAATCTTTTTTGTTGGCGCACAGTACAACTGGTATACCCGGACAGAAATGTTTGATTTCCGGTGCCCATTTTTCAACGGTATTTGCTAAACTATCCGGACTATCTATGCTATAACATATGACAACAACATCTGCGTCCGGATACATTAATATACGTAGCTGGTCATACTCTTCTTGTCCAGCGGTATCAAATAATGCCAGTTCAACCTGCAGAAACAAACAAAGTCGTTCAAATTCAATAACAAATTCAGAGTATGGAGGAGAGATTTTTTTACACTGTCTCAGTGGGCAAAAACTTGTTCAAAGTCCGCAGTAAAGACGCTGGAGCAACGTAGAACAACATTTTTACTGCGGAATTTGAACTAGTTTTTGCCAACTGGGGACTGAGACGTTCAAGGAGATGGTAATTCCACGCGGACGATATCTTTCATAACTATTATTATTTATATTGGAAATCTGTTTATCCGACATTTTTCGTCATTTTTAAAGGGAAAATGTTTAGTAGATTTGGGGATTTGATGCGAAAATGTTCCCTGCATAAACTGTTCAGGAACATTGGCAATTATCTTCTTTATTATCCCACTTAAATGCCATTTCTCTTTCATTTTTATTTATTACTATTATTATTTTTAGTTTATATTTTTTTTTAGAAAACGTCTGGACCCAAATCTTTTTAGAAATGTTTTTTCTAGAGTTGCACCACATTTTTTCCAAACTCTGTTCGTCATTTGGGATCATGTTTTACATGAGAGTTCAGCTTCTTTATATAACTTTTGTTGACAAATCTATTTAACACTTCCATACAAGAATAGAAAATCTCCCTATATGGATTCAATTTACAACTGTCGGTATAAGTTCGTAAAGTTCAGCCTCATCTTTTGTAATTTTATAGTAAAGAATGTTGACCACAGATTTAGCACTTTCGTACGATTACTCTTCCTGAGAGGGGACTGTATTGTGAAAAAAGACAGTGTGGGATGAAATTACATACTTCATTAAAATAACTACGTCAACAGCTGTTATTGAAAAGCTTGTAGAAACTCATTAAATTAGTCAGATATTATTTATCCTATTTTTATATGCCGTCTCCATTTACTGTTCTCATTAGTTAATAAATTACTACATAAAGAAGTAAACAAATAAACGGAATTACTCATGACAACGTATGATGCCAGATGTTTTTGCATCAAAACAAACATGAAACCATAGGAAATATTTTGACAGGCAAATTTATAAACATTTTCTTTGATATACATTTGTATGAACATGCGATAAAAAGGTTGATACCTAACATGGTATGTATATATAACACCTTCAATAAACCCCTTGTATTAAAAGTAAACTTGACCAAGTTTTTGGTTCAACTTGACTAATTTTATGGTTATGTGTGAAATTAGTTTCTAGGGAGATAAAAAAAGTGTCAAAGAATGTTTATGAAAATTGGGTTCTTGATTGCAAATTTAATAGCTATATTCCAGTGGGAAAACACTTGTTAAAAGTCTGCAGTAAAGATTCTAGAACAACCTCGAACGACGATGTTCTAGCGTCTTTACTGCTGACTTTGAACAAGTTTTTGCCCGCTTCTTGGATATGATATATTGCAAATATATTTTTTAACGTGTTTTCCTGCTGATCTACTTTAGTTCACAAGCTGCACAAAACCAAACTCTGCTTATATCTTAATTTGTAAGAAGGGGCAGAATTCCTCAGTGTTTGCTGGCAAACAAAACATAGCGACAACATAATTTAAGAAGCTTAAGTGGCTTAACAAAATAAGAGTATTTGAGAGGTTCTCGACAGATAGAAAAGCATATGTATTTTAATAAGTCACTTCATATGATGCTATATAAAACACTGTATAACCGTACCTGTTTGTTTTCAATTTCCATATCAGCGACATAGTTATCAAATATAGTTGGTACATAGTCAGTTGGCATTTCATCTTTTGTGAAAACAAATAGTAAACTAGTTTTACCACAAGCGCCATCACCCACAATAACTAACTTTCGACGATGAATTTGTTCCGTTTCCGTTGCCATACTTTCTTCGGTTCAGATATAAAACAAGTTTGTCTCGGTATAATAAAATTTGTTCAAATCTACGAGTAACTGTAATACTACACAGTCTACAAAAACGAGTGTTTTTATTTTCTCGGTTTCTCTTTTCCTTCTATAAATTTGTACGTAATAAAAAAAAGTTCACAAACTTGCTATGTTTATGCGACAGGCTAATGAAAATCTCTCTGTTGTGGTGATAGCTTCTTTCTATTCTCTATAGCAAAATGATAAGAAGAGCAGATGTTTTCTGAATCTATCCACAAATTTACGATAATAATCTTTAAAGTCAGACTTCTTTTCTCGATGTTTATATATTACCAACTTTCAATAAATGACTCACTCTTGTTGATATTCCCTATTCGTAGAATTTCTTCGTATAGTGGCTTCCTCTTAAAACGATTAGTTTCTATTGAGCGTATCGTTTATGTACTCTTCAGAACACTTCAACGTTCCCGTTAGAATTAAATAATATTTATAGCTACTTGGTCACGTATCGTGTTTTTGCTTTCAGTTGCGAAACTCGATACAAATATTTGCTCTTCTATCACTTTTGAATATGTCTATTCGGTAAAATACATATATAATTTATAAGATCACGTGATTTTTAACCAATAAGAATTGAGATACTTTTAAAAGATATAAATAAAAACCTCTGAGATTTCAATTTTTAAATCTGATAGGGTATGCATATAGTATGAAGTTTCCCTATAATTCAAAACAAATATGGGGGTTCCCCAGTCACTGGAATTAAATAAACTCACAATTGACAAGCCACATTTACTAACAGACACCTCTCCTCAGCCTCCTTTCTTCAAAAGCTTTATATTACACGAATATATGAGAGGCGAAGTTGAACACTACTAATCCAGTAGACAAAAACTTGTTCAAAGTCCGCAGTAAAGATACTAGAGGCGTTGTTTCTAGCGTCTTCACTGCGGACTATCAACAAGTTTTTGTCCGCTGGGAAGGAGAGTAAAAGTCGATCTTATTTTTGAAAATCACTCGACAAAATTTTTAATTTTCTCGACATATTTCAAATTCCATCCTGATTAACTCATTAGACCTGTGTGATAAACAATGGTGGTACGATGTCAGTTTCAATTTAAAAAAATAAGGCCAGTGGGCAAAAACTTGTTCAAAGTACGCAGTAAAACGCTAGAAAGGAGAAGGTGACAAGCAGAAGGAAGAATAAAGGGATTATCTTCTTCTTTTTCTTTTTTTTTTGCTTCGCCATGTCTATGATGGTCACATCTATGGATCTAATATCAAATAGAATAAATATTGTTTCATCAGCGTAAGTACGACCATAACGCTGAATTGTGGTTTCCAAAAGAGACTTCCCGTACGGCATTTACGCAGTTCCGATTTTCCGATTTCGTTCCGTTTCTGCCGATTCTGGTAAAACTACGAC
>JAULBZ010000303.1:0-34123 GCA_032360805.1 Neoturris breviconis
ATAACTCGGGTTATGACGTCATATTCGTAACTCGGGCCCGTAACTCGGTTTTCTTAACTCGGGATTTCCGAACCTCACCTTGGGTGACACATAAATCATTAATTTCCCAGGGTATATTATCCTAAATACCATCTTATGTAGATGAGAGTACAGTACATTTGATTAATATTGTAAATTATTCAAGCATTCAATTTTTTAAAAATATTTTGTTACATGCAAACAACAAACAGTTGCTGGGAAACCATTTCATAGAATTATTATGACAATTTCGAAATTGTCTTCTGTCAATAATTAGGAAATTTCAGTTTTCCATTTAAATATTAGAAATTGACTAGCAAAGTTTGTAAAAAGTGGGTAAAGAAAAATGAATTGGAACACTGAATTTAAATTGTAGATTTGGATTCCTCAACCAAAAATAAGCCTTCAGAATACTGCTACAACAAGTTGATTTATGTGCTTTACATTATTGCATTACTTTGATTTGATGACGAGGAATGCAAAATATTGTATTACCTGTGAAAATCATTTTCCTTGCAGCTTCTGTGTGTTAACACTTTTCTTCAAAATAAGTGAACTCAGGTTTAAAATAATTGCTGGCCATCACTATGGAAGAGAGATTTTTCGGAATATTTTCAGCAAATTCGGTTGAAAATATTCTGAAAATCTCTCCTACACAGTGATGACAGACAATTATTTTAACCCCTGTAAACTCCACCTTTAGTAGAATGAATAAACCAATAAATGTTCCTACATGCCGATTTCCACTAGGCAAAAATATTGCTGAAAAAGCCAAAAAAAGACATTCCATTGGTAGAAATTGGCGTCATGCATCACGTGATGTCAATTTCTATCAATGGAATGTCAGTTTTTGTTTTTTTTCGGAGATCAACCTTTTGAAATAATATTATCTTGTTTCTTTCAGAATGTTGGTCAAACAATCAAAGCTAAACAACTACCTCTTACCTACCTATATACTCAATTAAACATACAGTCTGCAAACAGCAATCTTAGTAACGCATATCATGATGTTATAGCAAGAAGTGCAATTCTCTATGATAAGATATTCAAACAACTACAAACACTAACAGTTATTCATTTTCTCATGTTGTCACTAGAGAGTAGAAACGCACATTTAATCTCATGGTTTGACAGGATGGAACATCAAATTATATGTCCTTTACAAGAACGATCTGAAAATGAACTGGAAAAGGTTTTAATGAAACAAATGAAACTCGGTGAAGTTGAAAGACGTTTTATGGATAAGATAAATTACAAAGATCAAACACTAGTGGATGCGAATAAACTTTTAAAGATGGTATATGATCCTAATATACAAGCAATGGTCAAATTTATAGGCGAAACGTGGAATGGGATACACAATCTTTTGAGAGATTTAAGAAAGCATATCGATTATATTACATCAAGTTGGAGAGAATTTAGAAGTTTATCGGATAATTTAGAACAGTGGCTCTCTTTAACACTTATCTCTGTTCGAACAGATGTCGAACACATCAACATTGATTCTGTTAAGGTAGAACAAGATACGATAAAAAAGATTGAACATGAAGTAGAAGCAAGATATCAATGTAAAAGAGATCTTATTTCTCTAAAAGAAACCATTTTAAAAAACATTAATGTAAATTCATGTAAAAATATCGAAATGCAAATGGCTAATATTGAAAACTTATGGTTAGAATTAAAAAATGTCTTAAGAGAGCGTTCAAAACATTTAAATGATTTGAATGAGGAGGTTGAATGGATAGGTATTAATGAGATGCTGTTATCTGTAACAAAGTGTATTAATGATGGAGAAGATTTAATAGAAAAATGTTCATTAGAACATGTAGTTTCAATTGTTCAATTACAAGAGGAAATCAAGGCTCTTACAGTACGTATCTCATGGATTAAAATAACTACCAGTTCCTCATTGTGGAGGAGAGATTTTTCAGAATATTTTCAGCCAAATTGGTTGAAAATATTCTAAAAAGTCTCTCCTCCATAATGATGGCTGTCAGTTATTATAACCTCTTTGATTAGTTGTTTTTATTTGTCAATTGAGTTGTATATTTTTTATGTTGCTGCACATGGTATTATTTCATTTGGTTTTGTTTCCAGCAACCATTACATGGTTAAATAACCTCTAACATTAAGCTCTTATTTCTTTTTACCCATAAAAATAGGACAGAAAAGAGCAGAGGTAGATCTATACAAAAAAATTAACATGACAATCAGCAGCTATTCATATGAATGAATACAGAGCAATTGAAGATTAAATCTAGCACTTGCTAAAATGTGTTTAATAACAATGCCAACACTGCTAAACTTGTATAGGACAATACACAACTAGTGCGAGTCTGTATTCAGTGTTTCGTCACAATAAACATCGAAATCATTTGTGTTTGTCTTTATGTTATTTGTACGTACGGTTGCTAGATTCATTCTACATTTTTTTAGAAATTACTTGAAGGCTTATATAATTTACGCCCTACTTTAAAACTACTTCACCAAGTTGGCAATGATACTAAATGGTATAGCAAGTATGAATTTCAAAAGAATTTAGAAATGGTCAAAAGTAGTTTTGATTGGCTCGTTGAACATGCAAATGAAGAGATTTCATCACTGGAGCCGTTACTGGTCAAAGTACAAGAACTTGAAACTGTTATTATGGATTGTGAAAACCAACTGTGCGATATTGATGCCTCACTTAACCGGTATATGAAATTAAGAAGGATTGAAAATATACAGAACTATAGAGACAACATTGAAGTAAGTAATTGTCCTCATAGGTATGATTTTCAATTTGAATAAACCAATCAGATTGAGCCATGCAAGACAATAGATTTTAAAAGAAATTAATGTGTATTAATGTGTACCCACTTTAGGGTTGTAAATCCTTTAATTACTATCATGAGTGTATGTTTATTTTTATAACATTATTAATTACCCCCAATGCAAATTAGAAATATAAAGACAATACACAATTCAACAGAGGAAGATTTGTTTAATAAAATAATAAATTGTTTGATGAATATGTAATCTTCTATTTCATTATTCTTTATTTCTTTTAAATTTTAATAACAGATGATGACAACCACCTTTACTTAAATATTTTATTAAATTTAACTTTTAAGTTTAATGTAAGTATATATTATAAGTAAATTATAAATTAATACATAGTTTCTATTATGGTCTATAGTACTACTATGTATACATGCGTACATATACAATAGTTTGGTTAAAGCATGTACAATCAAAGCATATCCTATACTATACATAATAGTCTGAATGTAGCCCATACAGTGTAACATATACCAAGTCTTTAAAAGCACAAATAATACTATAGCATTGGTGTATTCTCTATTTTAATTTGGTATGTGCTAATGCTATGTCTATGCAATCCGTATCCACTGTGGATGAGTGATTTTTGAGCATTGCTTCAGGCTATGATATCAAATTTCACTACTCTCCCCCACAGTGATTTGATATATTTTACCTTGATAAAGGTGTTCCACTTGTTTATATGACCTGAAACTTTATCAACTTAATACATGAAAGACATTAAATTCTAATGCCATGTTAAATTTGGGTGTTTATCCTTGATATGAAATTTCACTACTTTTCCCCACATTGACCTGACATAATTTTAGCTTGAAAAAGGTGTTCCCATTGTTTATTTGACCTGAAATTTTATCATATTTCAAACACTGTATAATATGGGTGTGTAAATCATATTTTATATGCTTAGGTTTAATTTTTACTTGTTTTGGTGGGCTACTTTACCTTTAATTCATTTATTATTTTAGTTATCTTGGAATGCTTTAACCAATCATGAGCAAATCATCGACCATATAAAAATGGAAACAAAAATCATATCATCCCATATTAGCACGGCTCATATTAATACTATTGACCAATCAAAATCATTACAAACTCATTTCCAGTCCACTAAACAGAATGTTGCTACTATGAAACTTAAATTGCAAGGTTTTGAATCATTTGAAGATATTGGTAGTGAACTTGATGAAATGTTAGAATATGTACAATTGAAGAGTCATACAGTTGATAAATGTTTGAATGTTTCCTTAAATGAGGATAGTTTAAATTCTGCTGATAAAACTATGAAGGTTAGTAGCTTTAAAAATAAATTCTACGGGGAGGGGGGAGGGGGGATTGGGCAAATATGCACCCCTGTCGGAAATTTTTTTATAACTGTTTATGCTATGCAGCTGAAACTTTGGGACTTTTAATATTTTTTTATTACGAAAAATAAAAATAAAAAATTATGCTGAGTGTGAGTGTAATAAAGTTCTAAATATTTGAACCACACTTTCCATTGTTTTTATTAGTAACTGATATGAGACTTTTTTCATTTTTCCAAAAATAATTTTCAGGAATAATTATATTGCTATTTAGTTTTTGCTTAGGGGAAGAGTGCTGAATCAACGATCTTGCAAATGATTGGTTTCTTCGTCAATTGCAAGCTCGTTGACTCTTAACACTCTTCATCGTAGATTAATTTTTCTCAAATTTATTGGTTTTGACTTCTTTGAAGCTGTTAATATATCTGCGAGACGAATTTTGGAGATGGTCCCTTATGTTGACTTTTGTTTTGCTACATTTAGTCACATTTAGAGAATTTTTATTCTATCAAAACTATAGTTTCATTGTTGATTTTTATTCAGGAATTAGAAAAAGAAATACCATTGAAATTAGAGCATCTTGAGAAAATAAATTCAACAATCAACACTTTACAAACAGATGAGTACCTCCAAGCAATACTTACACCTTGGTGTGAATTACTCGAACAACTTTTTCAGAAGTTTAATAAATTGCAATTAGATCTTGGCCATACATATCAACAAATAGAAAATATGACAGATTCAATACATCGATATGAAGAAGATTATAACGATTTAGAAAAATGGTTGAATGAAAAAGAAACTGAATATCAAGATATTTTGAAGCAGTCTAAAGATGTCGGAATGAAAGAAATATTGAGTCTAGTTAACAGATCCAAGGTATGTGTAGTTAGATCATAATGGTAAGGTAATTATGTTTGACTCAGGCTAACCTAAAAAGTTACTGCAACAGGGGCTGAGAATATTCTGAAAAATCTCTCCTCCACAGTGACGAATAATTATTTCTATTTTTTTACAATCTCGTAATTAGCTATGATCAACATTTTGATTTTTTCTGTATTTTAGAAACTGGAAGACGACATGAAAGTATTTATAACATTTTCTGAAAGCATGGCCGCACTTGTTGAAAATAAATCCAATCTTCTCTCTTATGATAAATCTTTGGTAAAAGAAAAACATGATGTACTCAATGAACGATATCAATTGCTAAAAGGAAGAATTACTCATCTGCATGAAAAGTAGGATTTCCATTTTCTGTTCTACTCTGTACATAAGGTTGATTTAAACTATGCGAAAAATTCTCTGCGAAAGCCAAAAGAAGACATTTCATTGGTAGAATTAGACGTCACATGGTGTGTTTTTGCAGCGAATTTTTTGCCAAGTTTATCTATAAGTGCCCCCAGTGGGCAAAGATTTGTTCAAAGTCCGCAGTAAAGATGCTATAACAACATCTAACGATGTTGTTATTGTTCTAGCCTCTTTACTGCTCACTTTGAACAAGTTTTTGCCCTCTGGGATACAATTCTGAAAGATTCACTCCAGTTATCTGTAAGAATGAGTAGATTTCTTTTTTTTTTACAATTTTTACCGAAAAGACAAGCCTGAAAATATCTGTCGAACATCACCTACGGAGGAGAATTTTTAGTACAGTTTTCAGCTTTACTCAAAAACGCTCCTCCACATGTGATTTCCGACAATTATTTTAAGGCTTGGAAAAATTATTTCTAAATGAATAATTTTATAACTCTTGCATGAATATTTGTTTTCATTTTTTTATAATGTACTTTTTGTATTTTTAAGTATCTACTGTAAGGAGAATGATATATTTAATATCTTATTTCTCTACTTCAGGCTTACTGAGACAAAAGGAAAAACAGCAAAATATGCATCATTAGCTGGAACAATCGAGACATGGTTAAAAAAGGTAAAAGAAGATCGTAACAAAAGTTTTTCTTCTTTTGAAGAACATAACGAAAATTTACAGGTTAGTTTGATTCTTCTTATTCATTTAATCAATAACCTTGGAACAGATTAGTTTCTTTAAATAGAGAGCACAATCATTTGCAAGATTGCTAGTATATGACTCTCCTTCGTAGATGTTATGTTGATATTTGTTGCGTTCAAAAATGGCATGATATAATTAAGTCACAGTGATCGAAATAGAGAAGATAATCACTTTGGAGGGGAGATTTTTGAGCATAGCTTCGACAAATCCCTCCTGCATATTGGTTATTTACTTTCATTTCAACAGTAAACCAACGAACTTGCGTTTGATTAGTTTATATATAATGGAGAACCCAATAGGACTCACCTACACAGATGACTTATTTGCTGCTGTCAATCTTCGTAAGAGTAATAATTCACAAATACATGAAAACGAGGCATTGGCTGCTCAAGTAGAGCTTGTTGCAATGTAAATAAGTCTATCATTTCATATTATTTTAGAGCTCGTTCATGAAGTGCGAAAACTTACAAAATCGTTTGAATGGGTTACTTGCAAATGATAATGAAAACGCTGAGTCAGCTAACCAGATATGTTACTTAACAGAACAACTTGAAAGTTTATCATGTAATTTGCAGAGTGACTTGAGGAATGTTCAGCATCTTAAGAATGAAGTGAAAACATTTGCTGATGAAGCTAAAATTTTGATGAGTGATATTGATAAATTGAACAACAAGTTAGAAAGTTCTTCATTCACCATGCACTCCGTGTTTGAGGTAAGTTCTTGTTTTTTACGAAATATATTTGAAACAATCCACCAGGCTATACTTGCCACCTAAATCACTGATTTGCGAATCATGATCCCTGTAAGCAACTTGTTCAAAATCTGCAGTAAAGACGAGCGGCGTTGTTCTAACGTCTTTACTGCAGACTTTGAACAAGTTTCTTTCCACCGGGTTACTATATTGCTTTCACTTTATACAAGATACAATATATGAGTCACATTAACTCAAAATTCTTTCCTAAAAACGTTACAGTATCATAGTAAAGCTTTTCTATATGATATCATCTGTGGTCTTCGCTTTGCTTTTCTATTCTAGGATTTAGAGCATGGTCAATTGTACGCGACTCCATGCAACAGGAGTTTGATGCAACTGACATTGTAATGAGGAATCCTGTTTGTTGTTTGATTATAGGTTGAACTGGACAAAGAAAACATTGAAAGTGATTTAGAAAAGATGAAACCCTTATCTGAAAATATCATCGACAATAATCTCACTACCAATAAAATCAAAACTGAAGTTGAAAATCATCTATTGAAACTAGCTGAAGGGTGGTCTCAGATTATGACTAATATGAAAACATTAAATAATCACAATTTAAAAGAATGGAATAAGTTTGAGAAAATGTCAAAAGATCTTGTGAATTGGATGAGTGAGACAAAGTTGAAATTGAAGAGATTAGAAGAAAACATCAAGATGTCAAGTGTGGAAACGTTAAAGAACTGTTTCAAAGAAATAGTGGTATGAATACTTCTATATTGCACTGCGTATAAGTCTACTGAATACGGACACGTATAACTCTGTATTCGAATACGGAGTTATAAGGGTCCGTATTCAGTAGTCGTTTACGCTGTGTTGTTCTCTGCTGCTGGACATCACCTGTGGAAGAGTATTTAAGCTTAAAATCTGAACACTATACTAAAAAAAACACTCCTCCACAGGTGAGTTATATGGCAGTTATATTCAGGCTGAAATAATACAATAATAGTAAGTAACAGATAATATCCCAACAAAATCTTGCCGGTCATCACTGTGGAGGAGAGATTTTTTTCAAAAACAGCTATTTTGGCAAATTTAAAGTAGTAAAAACAGGATTTGAGAAATAAACCAGCAATGAAGATTGTTTCGTCAACGAGCTTACACTTGATTGGTTTCTTCGGGAAAAACAACCAATCTAATTGCAAGCTCGTTGATTTAACACCCCCTTTGCAAATTTTAATCTAAAATTTTTTTTCCAGAGCGTAAAGAATGAGATGAACATCCAAAAACAAGCACATAACGAATTACAAACTATATCTAATAAATTGACAGAGACTGGGAGCAAAGTTGCTGATAATGTACAAAAAATTATGGTGGATATCGAAGTATCATGGACTGAGATAGAAGTCATTACTTTAAAGAACTTGGATGATTTGAAAAATATATTATATCGTTGGGCTGATTATACCGAAGCGATGAAAGGTTTAATGAAATGGCTACGAGATGCAGAAGAAAGAATCAAACAACCTTTACATCAATTGGATGAAGGGGATCTGGAGAGGAGGTTGCAACAATACAAAGTAAGTTATCACTTACATTCCAAAGAGCTTTTTAACGAGGTTGCAAGTACGTTGTTGATAAAACAACATTCTTCTACAACTCTACGGGAAGAGTGCTGTGTGAAACGACCCTGCGATTTGTTGGTTTCTTCTTTCCGAAGTAACCAACACGTTGCAAGCACGTGACCATAACGCCCCTTCTTTACATTATACCTTTAATTCATTACCTCCAATATAGCATTTTTTTAAACCTACCAATCAGTAGTTTCGTGCTAAATAATCCAAAGATGACATGTACTCTCTCCATTATTCATCGTAAAAACCCATACCAGTGTTCGAAATAAGAAGAAATAATCACTGTGGAGGAGAGATTTTTGAGCATTGCCTGAAGCAATGCTCAAAAATCACTCCTCCGCTGTGATTATTTCTTCTTATTTCGAGCACTGCATGCAATAGTAAAATATCATATTTATGATCAAAAACTATTTTAGAAATTAGCTGTGGAATTAGAATCTCATCGTTCAAAGCGTGAAAATATTAAAGTCCATGTGGCATGTTTATCACGTGTCACGAGTAACGAAGATCAGTTAGTGTTACAACATCAACTTTTAACTTTATCACAATTATGGACAACAGTCAGTGAAGAACTGAAAGAGAAAATGAAGATATTGATACAAATACTGGAATGGTTAGATTCGTTCTCACATCAGTTACGTTTATTGGTCACGTGGTTAAGCGGAATTGAAAGTTCGTTGTATGGTGACAGAATGATATCGAGTCCTGAAAAACAACGAGAACGAATAAGACAAGTAAGTTAGTACCTGTGTAGGAGTTTCAGAAAATTATCTACAACAAAGAAAGCGGTCGACGTGCAAGCCTAAACTGGTATTCAGTAGTCGAAATAAAAGCAAATAAGCACTGTGGAGGTGGTTTTCTTTAGCATATCTCAAAATCCATCCACCACAGTGATTATTTGCTCTTATTTTGGCATCAGTTAGTGATCATATCCAAATTAATATCAGCATATAAGAGTACTTAGTCAAGGATTTTGCGATGGATTGGTTGCTTCGTATCATAGTAGCCAATCAATTGCAAGGTTCCTGAAACAGCTCAAAGTCCGCAGTAAAAACGCCAGAACAACGTTGAAATGTTTTTGCCCACATGTTTATAAAGTTATCAACATGTTTTATTCTAGATTTACGGTAACGATATGATTCAGTATGACTCCATGCGAACAGCTTTGAAAAACATCGCAGTTCAAATTATCAGTCATGGATCAACTTGTCAGTTTGCAGAAGATATACGAGAGAAATTAACAGCTGTAAATGATCGATGGAAAGTGTTATGCGAAAAACTTGGTATAACTTACAAACAAGCTGAAGAGACATTGTTTTTGTTGAAATTGTTGGAAGAAATGTTAAAACAAATGACGTCATGGTTAAACAATGTCACTAAAAGATTAAAAGATGTCAAACTTGACTCGTGTAATTTAGAAGAACTAAAAAATGCTATGAAAAAGTTAGAGGTAAATCATAGCCTAGTTGGAATAATGTGGTATATATCTTTACTGCAAACTATTTACGAACTTTAATTGAACCCCAGATCAGGGGTTAAAAATAACTTCCGGGCATCACTGTGGAGGAGAGATCTTTGGTAATATTTTCATCCAATTTCGCTGAAAATATTCTAAAAAATCGCTCCTCCACAGTGATAACTAATATAGCTTGATTTCTTCTAGGCGAAAAACTCGCTGTAAAACTTAAAAGGAGACATTCAATTGGTAAAAAATTTAGGCCACGCGGTGTTCTTCTTTTCGTATATCCAGCGAATTTTTCGCCTAGTAGAAAGCAACCATAATGGTGTTAATTTTGCCGCGTACCCCAGTGAGGAGAAAGAAACCTGTTCATAGTCCGCAGTATAGACGCTAGAACAATGTTGAAAACAGAATTTGAACAGATTTTTGTCCACTGCATAAGAACTAAAATTATTACCCTTAACTCCTTACCTTATATGGCTTCATGAGGCTCCATAGAACATAGACGAACAATAATGTCACGTGACAATTAGCTTCTATAGAGGGAGCTTAAGGCGGATCTCCACTATGAAGCCACACTGGTTGAAAGAAACATCACCTGTGATCCGTCTTTACATTGGTCCTCTTATCTTCAAGATCTCAGAAAATACAAAGTTTTACAAAAAAAAAAAATTCGTAACAAGGAGCATGTCCTAAAACGTTGATTAAACATGCTTTTTTAGAGTGGGTACCCATAGAAATATGGGGTATCGCTGGAAATTATGCATCACCGAGCCTCAGTCAAAATTTACTGATGCCTTTGAAATGTTGTTTCTAGGTGCTGATCATCGAGTTTAATAACCGAGACAAAGACTTTCTGTCTGTGAACGAACTGTGTCAAACAATTCAGAAATCTCCCGATGCATGCCCTTTCTTAGAAGATATGAACTCGTTACTCGATTGTAGCGAAACATTTAAAACAAGATGGATCGAAACAAAGAATAAGACGAGTATGTATAAAGCATTTATGGAGAATCGTTTAGCTATCTATCAAGAATGGAATGATGACGTTAACATTGTGAAAGCGTGGTTAGATATACAAGAAAAAGTTGATCTTAACCAATCATATTATAGTATCTATGGTGATACCAACGTAAGTGTTTCTATTTTAACCAATCATAATACAGTATTTATGGTTAGAAATTCTCTTTGTAAAATTGCAAAATTTATATTTTAACCTCACTATCGTCTACCCAGTGGGCAAAAACTTGTTCAAAGTCCGCAGTAAAGCCGCTAGAACAACGTATTCGACGTTGTTCTAGCGTCTTTACTGTTCACTTTGAACAAGTTATTACCCACTGGGTAATGAATAGAGATGCAACAAATGTAACTGTACAAGATCTACCTCGATGTGATTTTAATTTTTTTTTTTTTTTTTTTTTTTTGCTCTGTGGAGTTGGTTGATATCTATTATATACTTATACTTGTTACTCCTATATACTAAAGACGAAATAATCAATATGGAAGACGGTGATTTTTCAAATATCCTACCTGCGCAGTGACTATTAGCTTTTATTTCGACCATTGAACACTCCTTCGTAGGTAGTAATTTCAGAGAAATATATTCAAACATGCAAATCGAAAATTTACATTTTTAGTATTCCAATGACGAGCAATTGATAAAGAAATCGTTGGATAGACTAAAGAAGTCATGCTCTCATCTTGTCAGTGGTAGCAATTGTATTACTTCTAATAAAGTCTTACAAACTACAAAAAACCTCGAAGCAAGATTTCAAAACAATATGCGAAATTCATCGAATGATACCTTAAACAGAGTAAAGAATGCAAAATTAAGTTATACTGAACTTGAAAACGAAATAGAAGAATGGTTAACAAACGTGGAGGTTAAAATGATAACCCTGCAACCTTATGCATGTGAAGATAATTTAGAAAAACAGGTAAAAGATCTGAAAGAAATTAACGCTCAAGTGCAAGAAAAACATGCCTTGATGACTAGTTTAAATGATGTGTATCGACAAGTTTCACCAGCTGGGTTAGCAAGACAAGGAATTGTTGAGGAGTTGAATGAGCGTTATCAACAGGTAGCTACTTATTATTGTTCAAAATATTTAAATTTGTTTCTACTCAGATGTACATTCATTTCATAGATAATTAAAATAATTGTTATAATAAAGAAGGGACATAGAAATACTTCCTTTATTGATAATTCGATCATTGTTAGTTTCTGGAGTAACCGATGCCAACCTCGGTCCGGTAGTCTCTCTCTCCCGACGCCCCCAAGAAATAGAAAAGATAAATTTTCCTACTTCTATCTGATGAAAATGTCAAGAGAGAAGAAACATATATAATATAGTGAAGAAACGAAAAGTATTCTCGCATTCAATCATCTAGTGTAACACATTTTTTTCCAGGATTTTTTTGACAGATAAAATGAAATATCAACTAAATGCTCTTTGTTATAAGCGTACTGAGATTCAATTCCTGATGATAGATTAACTTTCTCTCAGTTAGTCTGGCTACTTTTCAACGTCAAGTTTATTTACTCATAATATGAATCCGCTGTTCTATTGTATCAATATATATTTAGCCTGCGTTCATGGTAAGTGGAAATAAGCTTTACCTTTTTAGGTACTGAATGACTCAACATCATGGATCCTTAACTTAACGATTCCTGGATCACCAACGCGATAAACATTGGATGACGTTAATTTATTACAAATTGATACATGCATGACGCATATATGTCAACATAAGCATTTATTCACACACAAGAGATTCTGAAGAGATTTCACCGCCACTTTATTTTTATAGCATATAGTATCTATGTAGGAGGGTGTTTTGTCAACAAACTTACAATCGATTGGTTATCCATTGTAAGACTGTTGCCTGGGTATTGTTCTTGTCAGGGGTCGAAATAAGAGTAAATAATCACTGTGGAAAAGGGTATTTTGTGAATAGCTTCAGGTTTTCTAGCTTGAAGCTATGCTCCAAATCACTCCTCCGCAGTTATTTTGCTCGTATTTCGACCACTGCTTATCAGGTCCTATTTATTTAGTACACTTCGATCTCTCTAAAACTTATTTTTATATATCTTTTTTTTTTATTTGTATATTTCAAGAAAATACTTTTATTAGATTATTGTGACGTCATTTATTTATGTATTTATTCAACACGATCAGTTGCGAATCATGATCCCAATGTATGAAAACTTAAAGACGTAAAGACGTAAAGACGTTAAAAAAACGTCCCGCTGGGATGGAGTGAATGATAGAGAAGTCATTTCTGAACGTACGCATAGATACATATATGGCGGTTGTTATTGTTATTGTTGTTGTTGTTTTATCTTAAATTTTGTAAATAATAGAAATGTTAATATGAGAGGAAAGTATTTATTAGTAGAACAACCTAGTGCTCGGGCTTTCCAGTTTACAATACCCGAGTGATAAATTAACTGGGTACGAGGTTGTTAGGAAAACTTGTATAAGCGATCATAAAAATTATGTACATATTATTACTAAAGGCGGATCTCCACTAGGCGAATTCTAAATGAAGCTATTACATTGGTTGAAAGTGACATCACCTGTTAGGTGACGTCGCTTTCAACTAATGGAATGACTTCATTTAGAATTCGCACGAACGAATTCGTCAAGTGGAGATTCGCCTTTACTCTTGATTTTTATAAAAATGGTTGGTTAAAAATATATTGTTCATGTAAAATTGTGTTTTTGGTTCATATGATATTTGTTTCTTAAGATAAAGAAATTAATGAAAAATGATTTTTTAGATTGATATCCATTAAGCGAAAAAATTTTTATAAAAGCATGTGTGACGTCAATTTCTACCAATGTAATGTCTTCTTTTGACTTACGCATTGGATTTTCCGGCAGATGGAAATTAACCCTGAAACAACAACTATTAAACAATATATGAGTTTTTGGCGACTCGCATGACCACTGGAGTTAAAAGACCTGTAATACCTCTCAATTTTGGGACTAAAATTGTTGAAAATAAAACTACAACTTTTAAAGAATAAAAGATTATCCGCCATCGCCTAACTTATTATTCTCAAGGAGAAGAAGACGCCGTAAGTAGTCAAGGCAAGAGCATATAACACTTTTGACGAAGGGAGATGACTCAACGAATATGCTCTTCATCGCAGATGTTTTGGACATTAACCGTAAATCATCTGTAGACGGTGTAATTGTAGTCTAATCAACTCATATCGACGTTTATTAGACGTCGCGTGCCGATTCAAGGACGTATAGACCTATCCACAAATACATTAAAGCGAGGTTGGCTGTTTAACGTAGAAACTTGTTGCAATGCAATAGCTTCTTTTCGTGCATTACAACAATTTTCTACTTTAAGAAAGCAATAACACTCGTTTTCATGTATTTGCGAATAAGTATATTGGTCAACGTTAGTAATAACAATGGAATTGGATAACATTCATTTATTTCCTAGTAAATACAATAGAAATGGACGATATTGTATAATATATATATAAATATATACATTTTAATAAGCACACTGAAAAATATACATTCCAAATACAACGTTAGCTACCAAAAGAAACGAGAGGAAATAATTCACTGTAGATGCGTGAATTTTGAGTCCTCCACAGTGATTATTAACTCTAATTTCGTCCACTGATTGGCTTCTTCTTTACGAATAAACCAATCATATGCAAGATTGATGATTCACTTAGGAACCGTCTCAAAGATTAAACTTACAGAGGAGAGTGCTAAGTCAACAATCTTGCATTCATTGCAAGTTCATTGACCTAACACATTTCTGTGCTTATTCATTTTTGTTGAATTTTATCAATTTTAGTTTTTTAGTTAACCCTACCAAAACAATTGGTTTTGGGGTGAAATTTTGAGATGGTCCCTTTGAACCGTTCATCACAGGAGAGAATGCCATGTATGACATCATGAAAAAACATATTTCTAGCAGTATATTATAGCGAGTAATTACTCATTGCCAAGGTTCATAAATTGTACGTCATAAAACTGGCGTCACGCGACGTATAATCAATGTTGAAAAGTCGTCAAGACGTCTTTTGATCTTGATTACATATAGGATGCTTTGTGAATCAAAGAAGCAAGAAAAAAGACTAAATACGACTAAACTAATACTGTTGTGGAAGATTTGTTAAGTTCATCACTAATATTATTTTCCAAGATTAGCAACTCCCCTGTGGTCAAAAACCTGTTCAAAATCCCCAGTTAAGACGCTAGAACGACGTTTTAAACGTTCTAGCGTCTTTATTGCTAACTTTGAACATGTTTTTGCCCACTGTGTCTTTTCAGAAATATTATAGTATCTACGAAGGAGGGTGTTTTATCAACAAATTTGTAATTGATTGGTTCCTTAGGTATAAACAAACCATTCAATCACATTGTTGATTCATACTTTTCTGTAGCCTAGGAAGGCTGTTGTTTGAATTTTAGCGCAAAACGCCAATATTCTAGAGTTCACGGCGGAAACGCGGTCACGGGAATTATAAATAGTTTTCATATATATATGATTGCTTAGAAATGTTTGTCATAAAACCTTTTCATACTGCTGGGTAGCTGGTCTCGCTTTTCCGTTTCAATTTATTTGTCTCTCCGAAGTGAACCAAGTATGACACTAAATCTAGAAATTAGAAGAAAATAAAACACGATTTTCTTGGATATGATATAACAAAATTTCATCGTTATGGTTGATTGACGTTCACGATTGTCGTAGCATCAGATTTTTACGTCCAAATCTCTTCCACTATTATCAAGCTCAGTGAACAAAAACGTGTTCAATGTTCGCAATAAGTTCGTAGTAAAGATTAGAGTCTTTACTGCGAACTATGAGCGAGTTTTTGCCCACTTGGAATAGTTTATAAAATGTATTTTATGATGGCTACTACCGTAGGATCGGTTAAATTCAACTAGAATCTGCTGCTTTATTTAATCGCGTTACATGGTTGCATACGCCCACGGTCCACTGTTTGATTGTGTGTGATACTCAGTAGGAAAGTCTATCATATCACCTGACGCATGCGTACTGTGTGTACCAACTGTTGTTATCCCCATATTCATGTACGAAGGATAATCATGACTTGAACGTATGTAATTTGATTGTGGAGATAAATAATTCGAATTATTATACGATACATTTCCACCAGCACATGGACTTAAAACCGGTGAAGTAGAATAATTCCTTTGTGGTTCACACTGAGCTGATGGGTTTTTAACTGGACTCCATATGGAGTTCATGTTAGATGATGTTGTTACTGATGACATTGAAGCTGATTTGTAGCTTGGACTACCAGCTGGCGATGGGATTGAGGCTGGTTTGGGACTTAAAGATGGTGCAGGTGATGACGGGTCAGCTTTAATGATATCGCTGTTCTCACTAGAGGTGGAAGTTATGGGCGTTTTCTTTGTTGTTTTTTCTTTGTCTTGTTTAGCCTTTTGTCGGTGCTTTGCACGTCTGTTCTTGAACCACACCTATGCAGAAAAATGTAAATAAAATACCTCTGAGTTAAAAATTTTGAGCCCAACGTTTTCATCTCAAAAATAAAATTGACGGAGAAGTACTGAGTCAATGATCTTGCAACCATTGTAAGCCCATTGACATAACACCCTTCTGTGTAGTTGTATTTATTTAAATATACCAAAACAAGTTATTCTTGGCGTGATTTTAAGCTGATTCCTATGTAGAGGAGGCCACACAGCATCAAACAAGAAAACAGAAGAATCGGGGATAAACGAGCGAATCGGATTATTTTTTGACGTCGTGGTTGGTCCCTGACATTGTTTATATTTATTTAACATAAAATTGTAAGACTACAATCTTGGACATAAAATTTCAAATTTCGACGAACAATACACGCCACAAGTAAAACAAAAATGCGGAAAACGACCACGAAAAGTCCGTAGAGATTTATCGGGTAAGCTTATTATGACTGCAAAACTTGACGAATTCTGTTGTTCCCAGCAACCTAGTATCCAGGCTGGTGACATTCGTCTTGTTGATCAAAATTATAGACTTTTTATCAAAGTTGAGATTTCGACTTTTCGCAAAAATCTCACAGAGAAAAATAGTCTGTCTAAGAAAACTGAAAGATAAAATGAGAATCGGTCGATCGGAATTTACGGCACAGAACTCAAAAATGATAAGTTATAACAAATCAAGTTGCGGTTGTTGTGTGGATACATTTTGGATAAACAATATTGAATCATTCAACCTTTTGACCTTCCCATCGTTCTTTGTACATCCTTTGCTCATTATGTAATCACTGACTAAGGAGTTAACACAAAGAATATTTCTTCGTGACAATTTCAATATTTTTTTATTATTTCTCTATGTATTTTTGTTTGTTTATTTATTCTTTTATAACCACAACATTCCACTGTTTCAAAAAAATAACACAAAATGCAAATAATGATTAAAATCTGATACTTGTAAGTCTTCGTGCAACCTTTTTGTCATTGCCCGTGACATCATTCTCTACGTGTCTCAAACTTTCACGAATATATAATGACCAGGAAAGTACTTTCAAGAACAAGGAGAGGTGTTCAAAATTTAACTATTTTTTCTAAGAATACGGAGCCAACAATCTTGTATTTGGTTGGTTTGTTTGTACCGAAGAAACCAATCAATTTCAAGCTTGTTGACGTAACACCCTTCTTTCCCTTACCTGTACTCTGGATTCAGGTAGATTAATTTTTCTTGCCGCTTCTTCTCTCATAAAGATATCAGGATAATGTGTTTTTGCAAACAAATCTTCCAATATTTCTAATTGCGATTTTGTAAATGTTGTTCTCTCTCGTCTTTGTTTGCGTGGAAATCCTGAAAGAAAATTGTATATGTTGAGAATGAGAATGTCAGCATACCTTATTCGGCAGTATTTGAAACGTTTTAAAAACTTTGTAAATAATGAATTCATTCATATTCTTGTAAACTTGAAGGTTGTTACTAAGTTGATCTAAGCTATGTTTTGTGGCCAAAAAAGACTTGCTAAGGTGAAAATTGGAAAATTTGTTCGACGTAAATAATACGATCAGTTATTCCTTCGTCCAGTGGGAAAACGCGTGGTCATAGCCCGCAGTAAAGACGCTATAACAACACTTTGAACAGATTTTTCCCATTAGGTATATAAGAATTGTGTATTGTGATATATGGGGATACACTCCCAGTAATGGGCACGTGGCACCTTATCAACGTCGTTGAAAGACGCCGTTTTGAAGTCACAACGTCAAAATAGCGTCTTTTCGATGATAAGATGCCGCGTGCCGGCAATACACAGGGCGATTTCCGATACTACATTTGGTGGTATATCACACAGTGTGTAATAAGAGAGCTGCCTGCATTGTTATATTCTATTTTGATCGATTATTCATCCTACACCAAATCTGCTTCGATGTGTATCCGGCATATTATTTTATTGCAGACAAGAAAAGGATGTTCAATAATATTCAGGAAAACAGAATGGATTCGCTAATAATATGTTTCTGGAGTATTCGGGAAAAACAAATATGTTTTTGACATTTCTGGTTTTCCTTCCAAATGTATTTTCAAGTAACTTTATGATAAAGCTCTATTACAGGACCTTTACGAATCCATTAAATTGAGAAACATAATTATAGTTCAAGCTTCTTTGAAACTGTTCAACATCTACGTGGGCACAGTATACTCCATGTGTAACACCGTGAAACAAGCATGAATTGTTCAGCAGGCTTAGATAGGTACCTTGCCATCTAGTAATACACACCCACACAATACAAAATAAATCTCAATTCCACCTCGTGCAAAACATTTTGATTATATTTGCTGGAAGGTCTGATAACGAAGTTACTAAACGTGAGAATTACTCCATATATCGAATAAAAGCGTTAAAAATAGAACTCTGTTTTGTCATAATATTACCAGTGGATAAAAACTTGTTCAAAGTCCACAGTAAAGACACTAGAACGAACAACGTTGAAAACGATGTTCTAACATGTTTACATCGGATTTTGAACAAGTTTAAAACTGTGTTACCTCTCTCGCTAACTTAAATTAGCAATTCATGTTTGCTGTGAATGTTTTTAGGATGTTTTTTTTTTATAGACTTTTATAACTACTTTAAGATATTTTCAGTTGGCACAACATACGAAAATATAACGTTAAAGTTATATCCTTTAGGGAATATATTGTCAAATATGTCCTTCAAAATGGCGCATTTTTTACATTATTTTGGTACATTTTTTTCATATTTTGTAACAGTTTTGATTGTCTTAAAGCCAGTGTTCAAAAGCATAGTAACTAGTTATTTATTTATTGTTTTTATTGTGGCTTATGTAATAAACAACAACAGTTAATACTTGACATCTTCTCAACAAAAAGGTGAGAAATAGACATTAGTTGTATTACAAGGGTGCGGTGGAATCGCCAAAGTCAAAATATCCCAGTGGGCATTAAATTATTCAAAGTACTCAGTAAACACGATAGTACAACGTCGAACGACTTTGTTCTAGCGTCTTAACTGCAGGCTTTAAACAGGTTTTGTTCATTGTGATCCGTTGTTGTTCTAACGTTATTTTGCTGACTTTGAACAGGTTTTTGCCGGCTGGGTAAACTCTCAGATATTTTACAATACAAACGAACAAGTTTTTACATTCTTTTCAATTATATCAACATGTAAATATTAATGACGAATGTGAGAAAACAAAATCACATCTCATAAAATAACGGAAATGGAAAAGCACGTAGTAGAAAAGAGTATGACATTTAAATTCCGTTTCGATGAAATAAAAAGCCTGGTCTAGGCCAGACAGCAGACAATAGTAGCGTCATTTATAACGGTATTATTTGTTTTTGTCAAGTTAGTGGTCACACTATGATTTATATTTCTCGTGTTCAAGATATTAATATATAACATTTGCGGGTGTAAAATTGTGTTAGACCAGGGGTGGGGTTATTTTCAGGGGGAGGGGGAGGGGCTTAATATCTAATATATAATATAAACCAAAGTATTCCACTAATATATAAAACTCGTTCCTCCTTAAAATATATTTTTTGTCAACTTCGTACCCAAGCTTCTTTCGGAGGAATGAGACATTCTACCACAAACTAATGGGTCAAAAAATCGGAATTAAGAAGGAATCAAATAATAAATAACACTGTCTACCAATTTTTTTAACCCTATTTTACACGGGCGGGAGGGAGTGGGGCAAATGCCCTGGAAGATTTTTGTCCATAATTTCTAAACGGTTAACCTATTTAACTTGGAATTTTAGGCCAACGTCGATAATTTAGCTACGGTGGGAAAAATAAAAGATTTCCGAAAATTTTGATGCAGAAAGTGAGTAATCTCACCCTGATCTTGGTTCGAGGCGCAAAAAATGCCCGATTTTTAATGGGCGTTTTTGCTTGTGACGCTCCAAATATTAGTTAACTTTATGTATAAATGTTTTATGTAGTTATCATTTGTTGCAAGAGCTTGGTGTTTTGCACAAATTTTATGTCATAAGAAGAAATATAAGGAAATTATTGGTTTTTGAACAAAAATGCTGACGTCATTCATTATTGTTTGTTTTGGGAATTGTTAAATTCTAGTAAACTAAAGTTAAAAGAATAAACTCCGCAGTCACACGGCGTCAGATCAACGTCAAAACAACGTTTCGACGTTGATCCGACGCCGTGTATCCATTGAGAAAGCACTCACCACAACTCGGTGCTAGTGGATAGTGAAGATTTACACTTGGATGGTATGGAAAACCGATACAATTTGCAGGCATCGGTGAATAAGATGGTATGCCGTTATACGGTGAAGGCCAAGCCATGTTTGAAAATTCTGTCGAGTAATTTCTTGCCATTGTTATGGAATATTTTTGAAAATATACGCTATTTGCTTTTTTTGAATAATTCTTCGAGAGCTGGGTTGTCAACAAACCTAAAACGAGAATGGGGAAGATTACATTTAATACTACTAATTTCTCATAAAATGTTGCAAAAATACATTATCTGCACACCCTATACACAAGGCGTGTCTTTTTGACGTTGATTAGAAATCGATACACAGCTGACATATAAGTAGACCCAGTGAGTAAAAACTTGTTCAAAGTCCGCAGTAACGACGCTCGTTCGACCTTGTTCTAGCGTCTTAACTGTGTACTTTAAACAAGTTTCAAAAGTTTTTTCCCACTAGTTAGTTCTTCATACTGGACGGTACTAAAATAAAATAAATTAAAAAAATGATGCTTCATCGCCATGGAAACAGTTTATTTGATTTCCACGTCCTCCGATCAGAGTCTTTTTAGAAGCTGAAAACTATACTTAAAAAACACTCCTTCACAGGCGATGTCCGGCATTTATATCAGACCTACTTAATGTAAGATATATGAGGAAGAGGGTTATATAAAAGAATTTCTATTTGATTGGTTTCTCAGGCAGGGAGAATCAATCTATTTCGTCTATTGTGTACTCAAGATAAATTGTTTAAGCGGACATTGTTATATTTGTGGATCACTATCAGTATTTTTACAAGGAATAATCACCTTAACTGAAAATTTCAAATAAGACCGCCCAACACGATCACATTTTGTGATATAACGATTCAGTATGCTGGAATATTATTCTTACCCAGTTGGTAAAAACGTGTTCAAAGTCAGCAGTAAAGACGCTAGAACAATGTCGAAAACGTTGTTCTAGCGTCTTTCCTGAAGACTTTGAACAGGATTTTGCTCACTGGGTACTAATCAACAGGAAAAAAATAAGTGAAAAGTATAGTAAGCAAACTGTGGGACCGTCTCAAAAAATAAAATCTACAGAGGAGAGTACTGAGTTAACGATCTGAAGACACTTCTGTACAGATTCATTTTTGTTGAATTTTGTCAATTTTTGACTTTATTATGTCTATATATAAGGTTGTTGTAAAGTTAAAAAGAATTGGGGACGAGCTTGAGCATTTTTTATTTTTCACTGAGGCACATTTATTACACAAATATATAATCGTTGGATTAAATTTTTTATAATTGATTTATTTGTTTATTTTGAATTATTATTAGCTGTAAGCTTATAACAAGGATATTGAATACTTAAATACTTCCCTACTTATAATACACACATGAAAATATTATAGAATACTGCTCATCCCAGTGGGAAAAATCTTCTTCAAAATATTCCCACTAGAATACTGGTCAAACGACATCAAAAGAAATATATCCTTATTTACATTCTTTGTTATTTGTCGTTTGACCATGGTATGTATTTTACTAAAATTTCATGTAAAAATAAAAATAGAATGTATCACGTTAAATATATAAACCAACGCTACTAAAATATTATCATACGCCAAATACAGTTAATCGCACAATCTTACCTTCCTCTGTGTGAGATGTTGTTACTCGTTCGACAACAACTTTTAAATGTTATTTAATTTGTTGAATATGTACTTTTTGTATTGTTTTTATAACTGTGTTGTTTTTCATTACATTTATAGCCACATCCTAAATAGCCGTTAGTGTATACAAACTATCTCAAGTGCTTGGTGTCTATGCAATGCTATACTTTTGTCTTGTGTGGTTTGGTCCGTAGTTTATTAATTTATTGTATTGTTATTCTTTATTATAGATATAAATTTTGAATACCTTTTTTAATTTAATTTTTTTTTTTAATATTGCATATCATATTTCTTTCCCGAATAAACGCCCAAGGAGTTTATTAACAAAGTGTGCCTTTTAGGGAGGCGTTTGTTAGGGTGTTTAATTCTGGTTGTTTTAATGAGAAAAACAAACGAGAAAGAATGAAATGCAATTTGGTACAGATCAATTCGTATAATATTTTTTGCACTCGTTGAGCAACAAAACTAGCCTCTCTTTGAAAGGTACGGCGTTTACTGCTGACTTTGAGCAAGTTTTTGTTCACTGGGAATAGTTCCAGAATTTCCGCATACACATGTTATTTTTTGAAAATAGAGATTTATATGAAGCCATTTGTGGAGTGAAATTTGCGAAATAATTCGGACAAATAAGGAAAGAATAAAAAGGCTGGGTAGTCAAGCAGAATTATCTGATATATCGAGGCAAAACAGTGACAAGGTTGTGGTTTAGATATTTTTTCACAGATAAAAAATTATCTATATAGTTACTTCTGTCGGAAATTAAAAAAAAATAATGATTTTTATATATTGTTGCATTTGTTTTTGTTGTATGTATGATGTGACTAGATACGGAAGTCAAGGTACAACTAACTACCCCTCCTTCTGGTAAATATTAAAGCGTCATATAAATTGAACTGGCTCTGTTTATTAGCTTTGTACGTTGATGTGTTATGACATTTCTTTGTTGAGATTTCACTATTGCTTTATTTACGGCTTTATGTTTGCGAGAATATTTAGTTATTTGCATATATATACGTAATGAGTTTTCCTTCTTAAATAAAAGGTTGTAAGGAATGACATTTTAAATCATTAGATAGATTAGTTGATCCTTTGAATAACTTGTTTTAAAATGGTATACTTTTACTTAGGCTAGAAATATAAGTATTTCATCTCTTTCCCAGCCGGCAAAAACCTGTGAACGTTGTTCTAACATTATTTTTCTGACTTTGAACAGGTTTTTGCCGGCTGGATTTCTCTTCTTTGTCTACCTAGACCTTACCTTAACAACAACAAAAAATTTAAAACGGATTTTTTTGGTGGGAGATTACCCAGGTTTGAACATGTTTTTGACCATTGGAAAAGGGAAGAGTTCCAGGCTAACTGTTACTAAGTGACATGTTCAATTATAAAAAGTGGACATAAATTTACTCAGGACGCAGTCCAACCTCGTTCCCAGGGCATCTGAAGCCCTGGGAACGAGGTTGGACGCAGTCAATTTATTTACTCTTTATTTACATTATTTATTCACGCACTCCCTGAAGACACACGACGTCGGATAAACATTGATCCGACGTCGTGTACCTGCAGGTAATAGAAACAATTAGTAAAAGAAAAGAACAAAAAACAGATGAAAAACATTTAGAAGTAATTGACGATTACTATAGAACTTCCGACCGTAACTCCCCGTTAAGAAGCCCTCCAATTTTGCTCGTGATGAAGTTTTCAGAGGTAATTAGGACATAGTATTTGAAATCTATATTTTTTTGTCTGTAGTATACATCATAGACCAGTAGGCACATAACGTCAGAACAACGTCAAAACAACACCGTTTCAACGTCGTGTGCTAGCAAAGATTACTCAATAAGTGACGATGGAACGATTCATGTGAAGTGTTGTTACTTGTGCGTATTTACATTTTAACTGAGAGAAATTTCGAGTTGTTTATATTATTGAAGTGAATAGGAAAACACGTAATTTTGCATTCTCAGACAAATAACTGCCCAAGAAGTATAGACGTAATAAAGTACAAAAACCATATTAGATTGTACATATGAAGTGCTTGTTACAGAGAAATGTAAACATTCGCATAATAAAAAACATACGGGATCCAATGTAAATTAAGATCGAGTAGGACTGAGTCAACAATTGTGCTAGATATTGGTTCTTCCTTCTTGCCAAACCAATCACATAGTTTACATAATATTAGCTACTCATCGCCAATATGATATTTTATTTATTTTTCAGCAGTTAACCAAAATCAATACGTAATTTGAAAATAGTCCCTTCTCTGCTGAGCACGGGTCTAATGTTGGAAAGACATATTTTTGACGTCTTCAAAAACGCCTATTTTTGACGTCTTCCAAAACGACGTATTTTTAACGTCTTCCAAAACGACGTATGTTTAACGTCTTCAAAAACGACGTATGTTTGACGTCTTCATAAAGGACGTATTTTTTACGTCTTCAATACGACGTATTTTTAACGTCTTCAAAACGACGTATTTTTGACGTCTTTAATACGACGTATTTTTGACGTGTTCAAAACGACGTATTTTTGACGTCTTTAATACGACGTATTTACGTGCTTTCTATTGATAACCCAGTGAATAAATTAATTTTTTTTATTTCAATCAGTGATTTATTTTCTAGGTCGTTTGACCAAGTCATGAAAAACAAGAAAATATCACAGGTGTCAATATTATGCGTCATTACATGTACCAACATGGTTGCAATCCTGTCGTTATTGTTTATAGGTATCATATGTTGTCCACTCTCGGTATCTTACTGAAGTTGAGCTGTGTATACATACCCAGTAGGTAAAAAATTGTTCAAAGTCCGCAGTAACGACGCTAGAACAACGTTTTCCCCGTTGTTCTAGCGTCTTTACTGAGGACTTTGAACAAGTTTTTACCCACTTAGAATATATTTCATCATAAAGCGCAGTGTGTTATTATAACTGTACGTGTCAATAGGAATCTTCACATTTCAGTTTCGTGATTTTTTAATATGTACAATTGCTAGTATACGACCACATGAAAGAAAGAATTTCAAGTAGGTTCCTAAGTTGATAATAGTGACTTTTGTTTATACACTTAAAAAAAAAGTGAAGTAGGGCTATGTTTTTTGTTGAATTTTCGATGTTGGTACTTTGAAGATATTTGTATATAACAGGGGTGATTATTAACTGACGGTCGTAACTGTGGAGAAGTGATTTTCCGGAATATTTTCAGCTAAATTGTCTGAAATATTCTGAATAATCTCTCCTCCACAGTAATAACGCTATTTTAACCCCTGATAGAATATTCCAAGAATGTATTTTTTACTCATCAGCAATGAATATCAATCAATTATCAATTTCATCATAAGCTTACCCAGCGGGAAAAAACTTGTTCAAAGTTAGCAGTAAAGACGCTAGAACAACTTCTTCAATGTTGTTCTAGCGTCTTTACTGCGGACTTTGAACAAGTTTTTGCCTACTGGGCATACTAATTGGATTTTAACTGAAGGGAGCACACAGCGTGAATGACTGTTGAATACGAACCGGTATAGCTCCGTACAGTATCTGGATTGTGTTTTGTTAGAGCTAGAAGGGTCCGTATTCAGTAGCCTTTCATGCTGTGTAATGCATCCAGGTACGATGAAGAGGAGTACTATGTCAAAACTCTTGTGTTGGATTGGTACAGAAGAAGCCAATAAACCAATTAAGTGTTAGACAGTTGGTTAATATGATATTGTCAAAAATGTTATTCACAGCGGATCTAACCCATTGGGTGTTCAAAGTCTGCAGTAAAGATAATAAAAACGTTGTTCTACCGTCTTTACTGCGGACTTTAGATAAGTTTTAGCCCAGAGGGAAGGTATAATTTCATAATAGTAGAAGTAAGAAGAATATTTTAGTGTTTTGAAAGTTATGACTTAAGAGGCTTAACAGAATCAGTCAGATCTAAGAAAGCACCATCATATCTAAGTGAGCAACTCAATGAGCAAAAACATGTTCAAAGTCAGCAGAAAAGAAGCTAGAACAACGTTGAAAACGTTGTTCTAGCGTATTTACTATGGACTTTGGACAGTTTTTTGACCTATCTTCAAATTAAATTTCTCTAAATTAAATATGCTGTGAAGAGTGTTATGTCAACGAGCTTGCGATTGATTGGTTGTTCGGTACTTTTGCCTGTAGATTTTGGGGAAAGTTCCTAAATTCTTTTAAACTTAAAATATTTACATCATCATCTCCATCATAGTGACAAGTTCTGAAATTTTGTTCAACTTCGGACGCTGATAAAAACATAAGAGTGCAGTCATGACGTACTAGCTTAGGCTACTTAAATTTAAATTATGTTACACCCTTCTTCACATGGTTTAATCTTCACCGTGGTGTTTATATATGTAGCTAAAAATCTCAGACGTTATTCAACAAAATATAAAACCTTATTTTCGAAAAAAAACATTTGAAATACGATTTCGCCTGATCTGGGGCTCGGCACAAATGATCGAGAGTACACAAATGATCGTTCCACATACTGACGTCATAAGTTTTTAGATTTCGTAATTAGATTCAAAAAGAGACAGATACGACATAATTAACGATTGAAAAATGCGACGAGTATATGATCATTGTCAATAAGAAACCGATTGTTTGGAGGTATGACTTTTAGAACAGAAAAATCTGACGAAGCCAAACTGTATGGGGTTCATTGCTATGTTATTGTCTTGATTAATGATATTTTGTCTTGATATATCGCTTTTTCCCAACAATTTGGCAAACTCGACGGGAAAAATGCGAATCTAAATCTATTGTCTTTTCCCTAGTAATCATAGGGAAGCATTTTCATCGGTTCTAGATAATTTAAATTTCGGCGATATGATTGGCTTAATTTTTGAATAGTCAACAGTTTTTAAATATCGATTGTAGCTATATTCAAAATTTGGAACAATCAAACTACGGCAGACTTTATCACAGCGATTTCTGCAATTAATCCTGGGGGAGTTTTTCCCAAACTGTTTCTCGTTCTCTCTTTCTTTAAAAACTCAGCCGGAAAGCAGGAAAATAAAGGGATAAGAGGATCAGTTTTATTTCATCAGACCTTGTTCTAGCGTCTTTACTGTGGACTTTGAACAAGTTTTTGCGATAATTTTCTTTAATTAAATATTATTAATATCAACTTTTTTGATAGTTGAATATTGAGTGAGTCATGGTCAAATCATCCCAAGGCTACGTGAGAACATCCATGGGATATTCTCATGACGTCATATAACCTTGGATTTGACATGTACGTAGGATTATAAAGATTACTACCAAACGTCTACAAGGGACTCTCAAACATTTTGTTTCAAAAGCAGTTCTTTTGGTTAGAGTTAAACAAACTAAATTTAACCAATTTCAACAAAAAGATACTATGCAGAAGGGTGTTAGGTCAACAAGCTTGCAATAGATTGGTTACTTCAACACGAAGAAACCAATCAATATCAAGATTGTTGACTCAGTATTCTTAAGACCTTCCCTAACTAATGTCAAAAAGACGTAGCTGTGACAATTAGACGACAAAATAACGTGTTTTTTCGACGTTGATTAGGCGCCAAGTGACCACTGATATGATACAAGGACCACCCTTCTTTATGAAACAAGGACCACCTTTCTTGTTTATTAGCTCATTCTTAAAATCAAGGGAAGGTTTTAACGAAAGATTGACGAACAATAAAATGATTAAAAATTAACAGTAAAAAAATAAGGGTAAATGATTATATTTATCATACTGCTTTTAGTTCTATTTGAAAATTTTCTATATTTCTGCAGCACCAAACTTAGGTTCATGCAGAAACAATTTCTACAATTTTATTTTCAGGAATGCAAAAATGATAAAAAATATAATGCGCTATTATTTCAATTTTGTTATTTTTCATCTTCTCATAACTCCAAAAAGAAAAAGAAAAGCAGATGATTTCAACCCAGCCGGTAAAAACAAGTCAGTAAAATAACGTTAGAACGTTATTTTGCTGACTTTGAACAGGTTTTTGCCGGCTGGGACGTACTAAATGTGATGAAATTATAAGTAGAAGTTTTTGATGAAATAATCATAAAATAAATATTCCAAGGTGATGTGGTAAAATAATAACAAGTTTGAGAGGTAATATAAAAGTTCCGCATTCTTTGAAAATAAAATACAGGAAAACGTTCGTGAATCAAGACGATGAAGTAGGATAATGAAATGAAAGTAGAATAAAGTTATATATATACCCACAGGGACAAAACCTGTTCAAAGCATACAGTATAGACGCTAGAACATTATTGAACGACGTTGTTCTAGCGTCTTTACTGCTGACTTTGAATAAGGTTTTTTTCCCGCTGGGTATAACCAAGGATAAGCAGTCAGTAAATTGAACAATAAATAAATAAGTAAATAGAGCAGAGATCTAAAAAACATGAAGATCTAATAAGCAGATTTACGAGGAATAAGAAAAATGCATGAAACAAGTATATAAAATTGAATAGAGGTAGATGTGACAATGATGATGAAAACTTATTTATTTTCATAGCTGTTTCATAAACATGGTCGTACTTAAAAACTTATAACCAAGAATTAAGACGAAAAAGCTTTTGGTATCTAACTGCAAAAACATTGCTATTTATCTGTTAAAGAAATCCACTTAAATGGTAAATGAAAAAACTAGAGAGTTACCTCTAGGATAAAGAGAGGATCTATCTTATAATTTATAATTTAAAAAAAACTTGTATGTAAAAACTTTAACCTTCTTTTTTGACATTAAGCAAATAGAAGAAAAGTTAAAGCATCTTACCTCGTAGTATTAGCCTTGTAAAGTATATCTTGAATTGTAATTACGAAAAATTTTCCTTATACTTATACTCCCATAACATATGCGTGTCCAAAATAAATTATCATATTTTAGCATAATTAAGAATATTTTCAACTTCGTGTCCAGACCCTTTGTGACACTTTATTCATTTTCGTAAATGTAACTGGTCCTGGTAACAAGTTGACTTGTTTTATTGTTCTATTGTTGCTTACAAAGTAGAGAGATAGTTTAATCTCCATCATAATTTACTTAATTTGTTTTTGTCGGTTAGTCATATTCTTCCGGGGCACTTTTAGATTTTGTTCAATTCGTACGGACACTGAATTTTTCGAAACTTCCTTAGCAAAGTGCTGAATTAATTTGCAATTTAGAAAAATTAACGATTCTTATTTTTGACCTGAAAAAAAATTCGCAAATATATAATTTAGCGAGCATATTTTTTTAAGTTAATTTTAAACATGTTGATGAAATAAAGATGATACAGAAACAATAAATATCATTAACCAATCACAAATCGTATTGATATTGAAAAGTTTGAATATAATCCAATTAAATTATTGTAAACAGGTCACATGTTCGTAGTTCGAGACAAGGTAATAGATTAACAATTTTCACTTATATTAACAGCACGCCTATAGAAACTTTACAGCTAGGGGGTTATACGAATACGCTATGGTCCAGTGGGAAAAACTTGTTCAAAGTCTGCAGTAAAGACGTTAGAAAAACATTGAAAACGTTTTTCTAACGTCTTTACGGCGGACTTTGAACAAGTTACCCACTGGGGGATATGCATTCCCCATACCAGTGGTCAAAATATGAGTAAATAATCACTGTGTAGGAGTGATTTTTGAGCCTAGATTCAGGCTGTAAAACCTGAGCTATGCTTAAAAATACCTCCGCCACAGTGATTATTTGCTCCCTTTAGCACACGACGTCAGAACAACGTCGACACAACGTCAAAGCGACATCGCGACGTATACCCACTGAGTACTTCATGTACAGGAGAAACAAAATAATTAATTGACTTTGTTTTTTAAGACGCTGTCCCATTGGGCACATGGCGTCTAATCAACGTCAAAGTCAGAAGGACGTCATGTTGACCTTGAATAGACGTCAAGTGTTGACATGATCATATAGTGTCAAAAAGAAAATTTATTTGGTATGTACCTCAAAAACGTTTTTCAAAGTAGTTCAAAATTAATAGTCTACTTTATCTTCTTTTAGCTGACTCATCAAAATGAATATTTGCTTCACGTTCAAACTTTTAATTTGCATGCTATATGGTTCACAGAAACTTAACTAAAGAATGACGTATATTCCAAATCAATCTGAACCTTCCACAAAAAAAAATCAATATTTTGAATTCGACGATGACCCTGTCGGCACACGACATCGGAACAACGTCGCGATGTCGTTTTGACGTTGTTCCAGCGTTGTGTGCCCAATGTGGATTGCTTAGTGTGAAAAACAAAATAATGAAACAAAACTCAATGATTTTACATACTACCTTTCTATCAAGCTTTTATGAAGATTTCTTTTGAAATTTTATTGTGAACTGTATGTTATGTAAAAGCTTGAGAAAATGTCCACCTTTCGATATCTATTCTTGATCTTAAACAACTTCAGCGAGGTTTTCATTTTAAAAACTATTACGAAGTTTACCTAAGAAAGCAACAGCCTGCACCTACACTCAACATCATCATATATTGCACTGACATTTGGTCAAGAGGGCGTTTGTTCATTCAATGTTGAAAGGGCGTTGATTCGTTTAAGGTTGAAAGGGCGTTAATTCAACACCTTATATCAAGACTATTATTCAATGATTTATTTGAGCAATGATGCTTTCTTTAAAAAACTGTAAAACTAGAGAAAGTTTTTACAATCTTCTTTTCATTTTGTTTACTACTAGAGATCAGTTCCTTAATTATAATCGATAATTATTTAACTATAATCGATAATTATAACTATAATCGATAATTATATTTGTCATTTAAATCCAGTTTTGATATAGTGGTTACTTAAAAATCAGCTTCAACCACGTTTAAACAAAATGAGAAGTATACGGATTTCGGGTTATAGTGACCGGTGGGAAAAATATAAAATCAATACTTAGCAGGTTTCACCCTAAACGATCTTGCATTTAATTGGTTTCTTCGTACCGAGGAAACCAATCAAATTCAACATCGTTTAGGGTGAAACTCATTTAGGGGTCCATGTAAAAGCTGCCGAAATTATTAGGGCTAATTAAGTAAAAACATTTGTAGAGAAAGCAGTCATGGTTATTTTTATAAAAATTTAACCCCCTGTTAAGAAGAAGACAGATCTGTGGTAATGCCATCAACATTCGTTCAATTCTACAGTATAGAAAAGATATAACCCAGTGGGTAAAATCTTGCTCAAAGTCCGCAGTAAAAACGCTAGAACAACGTTGAAAATGTTGCTCTAGCGTCTTTACTGCGGACTTTGAACAAGATTTTACCCACTGAGAAGATAGTCTTGAACAATAAAATTGATGTTGAGCTGTTTAAAGTTATTGTATTTTTTGATATTTTAATCTTAAAAACTGTTATTGTACTGTTTACTAATCTAGACATTAATATGGTCTTCATGTACAGCATTACTCAACGATTTTATCAATAAGGGCGCCGTAGGTGTGGATGAAAATAGAATATTTTTAACTGATTACTTCAGTAATCCACAAACCAGTGATGAAAATGTTGACAGATATTCAACATGCATTTGTTAACAAACATTGTCATTTATATGACAGCCATATTTTTTTTAGGGGAGCTTTACTACAGATTAAAATTTTAGGGGTACAACAGATTGAATTTTTCGGGTAGTTCTATAAAATATTGATTTTTAGTGTAGCTCTATAAAAGATTTACTTTCTAGGGTAGGATTTGATTTTAGGACAGTACTGCAATGTGAATCTAGTCTTTGAATTAACAAAACCAAGAACTAAGTTAACCTTGCCCAACATCCTTGAAATTGGTTCGTTTTTCCCCAACGAAAAACCGAACAATTTTTAATATCGGTTACTTGACATCCTCCTTCGTAGATGTTTTTAACATTTTTTTGAAACTGAAAATCCACGATTTTGTATACAGAGAACGATTTAATTTTTCACTTTGTCACTTTCGCAATTAAAAGCTGAAATGTCAAAGCATGGCTAAGTTATTCGACATGAATAAATTATGCTCAATATCTATCTTGCTTTCTCAGTGCTTATTTACTGGATATGGTTTCACCAAACTACACATGGATCTTTTATTAACGTCATGATTAAAAGTTAATTTCTGCTAGGCTACAAATTCGCTGCGGAAGTCAAAAGAAGGCATTCCATTGGTAGATATTGACGTCCCACGATGTGTGACGTCAATTTTTAACATCGGAATGTCTTCTTTTGGTTTTCGCAGCGAATTTTTTATCTAGTGGAAATCAATATTAAAGCTTTGGAATATAAGGAAACTTATTAATTACCCGGTGGACAAAAACCTGTTCAAAGTCCGCAGCAAACACGCGTCTTTACTGCGGACTTTGAACAATTCTTGTCCATTGGGTTATAAAGTTACACTCTCCTTTACAAATACAAATCATGCTGATTTTGGTTCTTACAAACAATATTACGTCGGTATTAAGAACGAAAACATTTTGATTACCTCTTCATGTAGCGGTCTCACGAAACTAGCGACCTTTGATGAGTTAGGTATAAATATTGTTATTGCGTTTATTGCGGAAATTTGTGCCTATGACACATATAAGGACATGATTTAAATATTTTAGATGGACATGAAAAACAGTAGTCTGGACTCTAGTCTTCAAAATATGTCAGAAATAGCGCCAAAAGTTGATAAAATCTTGATATGACTGTCTCAGTGAAAAGTTACGATATTGTATTTTAACGAAATCTGTGTTCTTGAAAGAAAGCTAATCTCTAACAATCACAGAGAATAGTGAAGAATTAAAAAACTAAGTATTTTAAATCTATCTACAGCGCTACACGTATCTTTTAAAATATTTCTGCCGCAAAAAAATTAATCTATTACCGTAATTACGTTTGATTTCTGGTGAAGATTTCGAAGGGAAGGAATCAAAAATTTAAGAAGTTATATGTTTACCGAAATACGTTATTTTATATTTCCCTTTCTATATCCTTATCATCTTTTCAAATCAAAAGGTTTTTTAAAACATTTCACTTTGAGATTTGATTATAGAAAACGTCCTAGGCATTGATTAAATCTTATAAGCAAAAAAAAATGACCTTTAAAAGGGTCAAAATGGTAGTAACAGAAATCTGAAATATGTAGAATCAAATCAAAAATTTGCTCGCAATTTTCGATTAAAAAAACAATTAGTTACATGTATATTAACACCTCACCCTTCCTCGTAGATACACTCTCTACTGACACACGACACTCAACATAGAAAACCCGCACGTCAAAACGACGTCGTGACGTGATTTTAACGTTGTTCCGACCATTGTAGATACACTCTCTACCGACACACGATGTTAGCTCAACATAGAAAACCCGCACGTTAAAACGACATCGTGACGCCATTTTAACGTTGTTTCAACGACGAGCCGACGTCGTGTGCCCACTGGGATAAACATTCAATTCATATTATTGAAATGATGCTTTAAAACTATTGCCGGTTGTCAAAACGATGTGTTTTGACGTGTTGTTCCCACGCTGGGAAACCTTAGTCATTACGTATCCTAATGGGGAAAAACATGTTTAAATTCAGCAGTAAAGACGCTAGAGTAACGTCGAAGATTTTGTTCTAGCGTTTTTTATGCGGACTTTGAACAAGTTGTTGCGCATTGGGACATATGATATTTAATTTAAATTTTACATACTCATAGACGATGTTTCTATATATATTCTTATGTTTTGAAAATATAGATCGTAACTTGCGATCACACCGAGTTAACTGGCAGGGCTCGAAATAACAGCCGGTCATCACTGTGGAGGGGAGAGTTTTCAGAATATTTTCAGCCAACTTGGCTGAAAATATTCTGAAAAATC